>VDFB02342657.1:0-38962 GCA_007258455.2 Sequoia sempervirens | reverse complement strand
TCATAAGGCTCAAATTGTGACTTAGATCGCTCCTTTTTCCAAGACAACAATTATCATTTTTTGAACAATTCATAAAATCATAAATATTTTTGATGAAATATACTAACAAACATTCACTGGACTATCCAAACACATATAGTTGCAACTTACCAAGTGATATAACAATCAATTTCTCACACCCCCTAACCCTCCCCTACAGACCTGGATCATATGGCATCCTTCACCACAAGACTGCCTACGTACCCTACGTCTGCGCGGGATCAAAGTCCATTGCAGTTACCCTCGCATTTTAAACTCATGCTACCTACACACCACTTCATATCCACATTTCGAGGATCCCAACCAATCCTTCAAACCAAGTCAAAGGTTCAAGTTATAACTTGGATCGTCATTTTTTGAACAATTCATAAAATCATCACCATTTTTAATGAAATATACTAAAAAACCTTCACTAGACTATCCAAACACATATAGTTGCAACTTACCAAGCGATAAAAAAATCAATTCCTCACACCTCCTAACCCTCCCCTACAGACTTGGATCCTATGGCATCCTTCACCATAGGCATGCCTACATACCCTACGCCCACGTGGGATCAAAGTCCAATGTAGTTCTCCTCACAATTTAACCTCTTATGCTACCTACACACCATTTCATATCCATATTTTGAGTATCCCAACCAATCCTTCAAACCAAGTCAAAGGTTCAAGTTGTAACTTGGATCGTCATTTTTTGAACAATTCATAAAATCATCACCATTTTTTATGAAATGTACTAACAAAACTTCACTTGATTTTATGATTTTATAAACAATTATCATTTTTATAAGTCAATGTTTCAAGTTATAACTTGGATCGCTTCTTTTTCCAAGACAACAATTATCATTTTTTGAACAATTCATAAAATCATAACCATTTTTAATGAAATATACTAACGAAACTTTAGTGGACCATCCAAACACATATAGTTGCAACTTACCAAGCGATAAAACGATCAATTTCGCACACCCCCCTCACCCTCCCCTATAAACTTGGGATCTTATGGCATCCTTCACCATAGGCCTTCCTACATACCCTACGTCGACACGAGATCCTATGGCATCCTTCACCATAGGCCTGCATACATACCTTACGTCCATGCAGGATCAAAGTCCATTGTAGTTCTTCTCACAATTCCAATTGGTTGTTAGTAAAAATAACCGTGACATTTTATCTATATTAAGCATTGCTTTTTGTATATAATTCATGTTTCGTTAGTTTTCAAATATATTCAATCTTTATTAAACAAACATGTTGATGAAAAATACCTTTTTAATGTTGCCAACTTTTCTTTCTAGACAACCATAACCATTTTGCTATCGTAGCGTCACTAATATGAGTAACTTTTATTCACTTCTGATTTTGTAATATCAAAAATAAAATATTGTTAGAAGGTAATATGTATACTGATTTTTATTACTTATGTTAATGATTCCATTATATCAGGGCGGTTGCATAAAAAGAAACCTTGCCACCATTCAAAAAATATTTATCTTCAGCATGTTTGTTATAGAGAAACAAAAAATCTAAAAACCAATGCAAACATTAAAGGATCATGAAATATTTAATGAACTAACTCGTTCATGAAAAAGGAAATTAAAACACGTAAAATTATTTAAACATTTTAGACAAAAACCAATGCTTTAACTAGATTAAAAAATTTCTACTTGTGACGTGTTTTAAAAATGCACTTCCAAGACCCCATCACCAATCGCAGTCCCCAACTCAATAGGAGACATAAAGGGGAAAGAAACAAGGCAGCAAGAGCACCCAAAACCAACTCGAACACCTAGAACTCTTCACCTCAGTAGAAGAGTACGACACGAGCAAAGCGTAAAGCAACCAAAAGGCCACACTAGCACCACCAAGCCCCTCCTACCAAACCCAACTCTACCTCAATAAGAGTTACCTCCACCTCCATAGGAGAAGCCAGGAGGGGGGCCATTCGAAGATCACTACTTTCAACTAGATCCACAAACTCGACCTCAAAAGCAAATGACTTCACCTCCATAAAAGTCACAAAATGAGGAAATAAGAAGAAAGCAGGAACAAAACAAGCAACAACATTACTTGTTAACCTCAAACCCACCAGGGTTGAGAGAAGAAACAAGTCTTTCAACAAATCTCTAAAGCTAACTCCCATCAAACACATCTACAGCAGGGATCTAGCAACACAAATCCCCCAGTATAGAACATTCAACACCACACAAGCAACAAACCCCCATCTCCCCAGAAGCAAAAAAGAGATGGCCTCACAAACCTTCAGACCCAAAACTGCAAATGCGAGCGACCTATTTTCATCGTGATATAAAATGATCTTAAAAGAGTTTTGGCTTGAAAAATTTGTTGGTCGTAACACCATGCAAGCATTTACACTCATAAGTTTGGCTTTGAAATAATAACAGACGATTGTTGATTAAACTATACTGAACCTTCGATGCCTCTACAACATACTATTGACGTTGAATATATTTCTAATTGTTGTGAAATGATTCCTTCATAACAATAGAAGCTTATCGTGAAATGAGACACCACAAATATCTTAAATATCAAACCAATAATATTTTATGTTTAGTTCAAAATACTTACAATTGCAAAATTGCACAAAATTCATTGTCATGAACAAAATATGTTCTTTCTTTCTTTTTCATTCAACTTCTCACTCAAGTAAGTAATCAACTTTCCTTCTTGACTCAAAACTCCTCCAATTGTTGTTCCACTTGAATCGCAATCTACCTATAGCACTTCAACAAAATTGGACAATTTTAACACTAGCTATTCAGTAACCTTTACTTTCAACCATTGAAATTTTTTCTCTTTCACAATTGCCCATTTGAATTCCTTCCTATCACTCTTCATGGTCTCTATGAAATTTCTTATGAACTTTCAATAGATGCTTGTTAATCTATGAAAACTTCTCGCCCCAAAAATACTCCTTGGTGAGGGCCAATCGACAATTGCCTTGACCTTTTCTATGTCCACTACCAATCCTTCTATACAAACAAAAATCCCTAAATACACCAACTCCATAAAACTTTAATTTTTTAAAATCCACTACCAAATTCAATTCCTTCAATCTTACTGAAATTTCCATAACATGCAAAAATTGTTCCTCTTTTGTTTTACTAAAAGTCAAAATATCATCCAAACATACAATTATAGACTTGTCGAGCAATGACTTCAACACTCCATTCATCAACCTCGCATATGTGTTGGGTGCATTTCTCAATCCAAAAGGCAGTCCCAACCACTCATACAAACCATCCTTTCTCGTGAATAATAGTTTCCATTCATCTCCTTCCATGATCCTTATTTGACGGTATCCACTCTTCAAATCCATTTTAGTGAAGCACTTGGCTCCACTCAAATGATACATCATGCCATCCATTTGGGGTAATGGAAATCTATACTTTATAGTTATCTTGTTTATACCTCTTGAAGCTATACACATTTTCCATTCTTCGTCCTTCGTCCTTCTTAGGCATTAATGTAGGTGGTACAAAACATAGGCTCAAACTTTCCCTAATCAGGCCCTTGCTCGATAGCTCCTACACTTGTTTATTTATCTCTTTATTTTCAATGGGTGCCACTATACATTGTGCTTTATTTAGCAAACTAGCCTCGAATATCAAATCCATACAATGACTTCTACTTTTCCAAGTTGGCAATCCATCTAGGAATTTATTCATCACTATGTCTACATATTCATCCAAATTTTCTCAACTTTCCATTGGAAGTTCTTCACTCCTTTCTACTTTCCCAAGTTTTGTAGGCTTCAAAATGAAATAAAAAGCATTTCTTATCCTTCTTCATCTTCTTCAACAAATGTCTTCTAGAATTAAGCAAACCCTTGGACTACTTGCCAACTCCTCCTCTTTATCCCTTGTTGCGTTCAAAAATTATCCTTTTCCACCTTTCTTTTTACTCTAAGTATTTTTCCTACCATCATGTACAACTTTTCTACCATATTACCACTTGAGCAACTTGCGGAGGCCAAAAATTTCTTTCAGAAACACATGCTTCACCAGGAACATCAAGAGAGAGCATAAGACATAATGTAGACCTTCAACAACATCTCTTCGTTGTCGACAATACTTCTAATCCTCATCCTAAAGCTTTTAATCCCCATCTTTATGCCTCTTCTCCGACTGTTGGATTTTTAATTATAATACCTTTCTCGAAAGCTCTTGAGGAGATGCTTGTTCACAAAATGGTACCATAAGGAACATTTTGGTTTTCAACCAATTTTCAGGCCCATCCAGAGCCTCTAACTGATTCAAAATTGACTTCAAATATTTTTTTACAGGATTTTCGAAAATTGAAATTTTAATCTCTCAAATGACAAATGATATTGAAGTGATTTCTTCACCATTCGCTTCAATTTACCATTATGGGGGTCTGTGTAAGATTTTGTGCCCATACGTGTATATATACAGACTTACTAAAAATAGTAACTTGCAAAATTTAGCCCTTATTGAAAAGAAACAACATTTTTTTGGTTCATGCAAGATCACTCTTACACCCAAGATGCTCTTGCATCATTTTGTCCCCTTTTATATCCAAGACAACAAATATCATTACTTGAAAAATCAATGTCATAACCATTTTTGATGAAATATACTAACAAAGCTGCACAAGGCAATCCAAACACATATAATTGCAACTTACAAGGGGTAAAGCAACCAATTTCTCACACCCCCATAACCCTCCCCTACAAATTTGGGATCCTAAGCAATCTCTCATCATAGGTCTAGCTACATACCCTATATCCACACAGGATCAAAGTCCAATGTAGTTCTGCTCAAAATTTAACCTCTAAAGGTACCTACGCACCATTTTGTATGAATATTACAAGGATATTAACCGATCCTTCAAACCAAGTCAAAGGCTCTAGTTGTAACTTGGACCCCTTTTGTTTACAAGACAAGCAATATAATTGCTTGAACAAGTCATAAGATTGTAAATATTTTTATTCAAAAATAAAAACAAAGCTTCATTTTATTATCCAAACATATATAGTTGCAACTTACCAAGCAATAAAATAATCAATTTCTCACAACCCACTAATCCTCCCCTACAAAAATGGGATCCTATGGCATCCTTTACCATAGGCCTACCTATATACCCTACGTCCACATGGGATCAAAGTCCAATGTAATTCTCCTCACAATTTAACCTCTCATGCTACCTACACACCACTTCATATCCATATTCTGAGGCTCTCAACAAAGTCAAAGGTTCAAGTTGTAACTTGGATCGCTTTTGTTTCCAAGAAAAGAATTATCTTTTTATGAACAATTCATAAAATCATAACCATTTTTAATGAAATATACTAATGAAACTTCAGTGGACTATCCAAACACATATAGTTGCAGCTTACCAAGCAATAAAACGTTCAATTTCTCACCCTCCCTAACCCTCCCCTACAAACTTGGGATCCTATGGCATCTTTCACCATAGGCCTGCCTACATACCCTACGTCCACACAAGATCAAAGTCCAATGTAGTTCTCACAATTTAACCTGTCATGCTACCTACACACCACTTCATATCCATATTTCATGGATCTAAATTAATCCTTCAAACCAAGTCAAAGGTTCAAGTTGTAACATGGATCGCTTTTGTTTCCAATACAACAATTATTATTTTTTAAACAATTCATAAAATCATAACAATTTTTTATGAAATATACTAACAAAACTTCACTAGACTATCCAAACACAGATAGTTGCGACTTACCAAGCAATAAAACAATCAATTTCTCATACCCCTTACCCTCCGCTACAGACTCGAGATCCTATGGCATCCTTCACCATACGCCTGCATACATACCCTACGTCCACGCGGGATCAAAGTCCAATGTAGTTCTCACAATTTAACCTGTCATGCTACCTACACACCACTTCATATCCATATTTCGAGGATCCCAAACAATCCTTAGACCAAGTCAAAGTTTCAAGTTGTAACTTGGATCGCTTTTTTTCCAAGACACTAATTATCATTTTTTGAACAATTCATAAAATCATAACTATTTTTGATGAAATATACTAACAAACATTCACTGAACCATCCAAACACATATAGTTACAACTTACCAAGCAATAAAACAATCAATTTCTCACACCCCCTATCCCTCCCCTATAGACTCCTATGGCATCCTTCACCATAGGCCTGCCTACATACCCTACGTCCACACAGGATCAAAGTCCAATGTAGTTCTCACAATTTAACCTCTCAAGCTACCCACACACCACTTCATATCCATATTTTGAGGATCCCAACCAATCCTTCAAACCAAATCAAAGGATAAAGTTGTAACTTGGATCATCATTTTTTGAACAATTCATGAATTCATAACCATTTTTTATGAAATATACTAACAAACCTTCACTGGACTATCCAAACACATATAGTTCCAACTTAACAAGCGATAAAAAATCAATTTCTCACACCCCCTAACCCTCCCCTACAAACTTGAATCCTATGGCATCCTTCACCATAGGCACGCCTACATACCCTATATCCACACAGGATCAAAGTCCAATGTTGTTCTCCTCACAATTTAACCTCACATGCTACCTACACACCACTTCATATCCATATTTCGAGGATCCCAACCAATCCTTCAAACCAAGTCAACGGTTCAAATTGTAACTCGGATCGCTCTTTTTTCCAAGACAACAATTATCATTTTTTGAACAATTCATAAAATCATAACTATTTTTTATGAAATATACTAACAAACAGGACTATCCAAACACATATAGTCGCAACTTACCAAGCAATAAAACAATCAATTTCTCACACCCACTTATTCTCCCCTACAGACTTGGATCCTATGGCATCCTTCACCATTGGCCTGCCTACATATCCTACATCCACGTGGGATAAAATTCCAATGTAGTTCTCCTCACTATTTAACCTCTCATGCTACCTACACACCACTTCATATCCATATTTTGAGGATCCCAACCAATCCTTCAAACCAAGTCAAAGGTTCAAGTTGTAAATTCAATCACTTTTTTTTCCAAGACAACAATTATCATTGTTTGAACAATTCATAAGATCATAACAAATTTTAATGAAATGTACTAACAAAAATTCACTGGACTATCCAAACACATTTAGTTGCAACTTACCAAGCGATAAAACAATCAATTGATTACACCCCCTAACCCTCCCCTACAGACTTGGGATCCTAAGGCATCCTTCACCATAGGTCTTCCCACATACCCTACGTCCACGCAAGATCAAAATCGAATGTAGTTCTTCTCACAATTTGTTACAATTGGTTGTTAGTAAAAATAACCGTGACTTTTTATCTATATTAAGCATTGCTTTTTGTCTATAATATTTCAATACTTTAAAGTTCTCTAATTGATTTCTTCATGAGTTTTTAGTTAATTAAATATTTTGTGATGCCTTCATGTTTCATTAGTCTTCAAACTTATTGAATCTTTATTAAACAAACATGTTTATGAAAAATACCTTTTTCATGTTGCCAACTTTTCTTTCTAGACATCCATAACCACTTTGCTATGGTAGCATCACTAACATGAGTAACTTTTATTTTCGCTTCTAATTTTGTAATATCAAAAATAAAATAATGTTAGATGGTAATATGTATACTATTTTTTATTAATTATGTTTTAATGTCATCATATCAGAGCGGTTGTTTAAAAGAAACCTTGTCACCATTCAAAAAATAATTCTCTTCAACATATTTGTTAAAAAGGAAACAATAAAAATAAAAACCAATACAAACATTAACAAATCATGAAATATTTAATGAACTCATTCATGTAAAAGGAAATTAGAATATGTAAAATTACTTAAACATTTTAGACAAAAACCAATGCTTTAACTAGATTATAAATTTTCTAATTTAATGTGTTTTTAAAATGCACTTCCAAGATCCCATCACCTATCACAGTCCCCGCCTCAATAGGAGACATGAAGGGGGAAAGAAACAAGACAACAAGAGCACCCAAAACCAACTCCAACACCCAAAACTCTTCACCTCAATAGTAGACTACGATGCCATAGCAGAGCGTAAAGAAGCCAAAAGCCCATAGTAGCACCACCAAGCCCCTCCATCCAAACCTAACTCTACCTCAATAAGAGTTAGCTCCACCTCCATAGGAGAAGTCGGGAAGGGGGACATCCGAAGATCACTACTTTCATCCAAATCCACAAACTCTACCTCCAAAAGATATAATTTTCACCTCAATAGAAGTAACAAAATGAGGAAACGTGAAGAAAGTAATAACAAGAAAAGCAGTAACATTACTCATTGACCTCAAACCCACCTGAGTTGTGAGAAGAAACAAGTCTTTCAACAGATCTCTAAAGCCAACTCCCATCAAACACAGTTGCAGCAGAGAGCTAGCAGCACAAATCCACCAGTATGGAACATTCTGCACCACACAAGTGGTAACCCCCATCTCCCTAGAAGCAACAAGAGATGGCCTCACAAACCTTCAGACCTAACAATACTGCAAATCTGGGCGACCACAGAGCAAGTAAAAGAAGCCAAACACCAACCACAAACACAAGCAGCAAACCTATCAGCAACCAAACCCCCCACAGAGTCTGAAAAAACACCACCTCTGCAGTAGCAAACTCTGCAGCTATCAATATTATGGAAAGCCATTAAAATTTCAACAACTCAAAGCAAAAGATGCAACAACCAAAGAGTAGCACTTCCCCAAGCCAACTAGACCAAAAGATGATTATTGGGCAGACCCAAACCCCCACGAGGCATATCATCCACCCCCAACAACCAACGTGTCCAACGACACTTAGCCAAAGATCTTCCACCAATGATGACAAGACCCAAGGGACCAAACCCAGCAATGGGGACACCACGAACCAAAGAAGAGGTGCAGACCAATACAAAGAGACTGCCCCAACTACTCCACCTAGAAACAAAGTGCTGAAAAAAATAGCCACAACGAAATGGCCTCTCCACAACACACCCAAGAAATACACCTTCAGCTTAGCAGACAAAGACAGTAAAGGAAAACCTCCTCTGCCATCACCCCCCACGCCATAGCAGTGCTAGAACTTCCGCAAGAAAGGAGAACTTCGTCCCTCCTCCCTGCACCCAGCAACGCATCTTTAACACTTAAGATGAGCAGCACAGAGGGAAGAGCATCTGCATCTGCATCATCGTCTTCAAATTTAGATGCCTCCACAGTCCCGCCCTCCCCAAAATTCAAACTCACCTACCCACACGAACTCTCTCAACCCATTTTCATTGTGTTATAAAATGATCTTAAAAGAGTTTTGGCTTGAAAATTTTGTTGGTTGTAACACCATGCGAGAATTCTGCCCACACGAACTCCTGCTCGACCCATTTTCACTGTGTTATAAAATGATCTTAAAAGAGTTTTGGCTTGAAAAAATTGTTGGTTGTAACACCATGCGAGAATTTACACTCATAAGTTTGACGTTGAAACAATAATAGATGATTGTCGATTAAACTATAGTGAACCTTTGACGCCTCTACAACATACTATTGGTATTGAATATATTTCTAGTTGTTGTGAAATGATGCCTTCATAACAATAGAAGCTTATCGTGAAATGAGACACCACCAACATCTTAAATATCAAACCAATAATATTTTCTATTTAGTTCAAAATACATACAGTTGCACAATTGCATAAAACTCATTGTCATGAACAAAATGTTTTCTTTCTTTCTTTTTCATTCAACTTCTCACTCAAATAAGTAATCAACTTTCCTTCTTGACTCAAAACCCCTCCAATTGTTGTTCCACTTGAACCGCAATCTACCTAGAACGCTTTATCAAAATTAGACAATTTAACACTGGTTTTTTAGTAATTTTTTCTTTCAATCATTGAAAAAATTTCTCTACCACAATTACCCGTTTGAATTCCTTCATATCGCCCTTGAAACCAAAAAATATTCATTATAATGAAAGCAACATTCCTATGTTTTTTTTCTTTTTCTGCCAATAGGGATTCTTCTTTTTCTCCCTCTAAAAATGCTTTTGTGCCTTGTGTTGCCCAAATTCATTATTGCACAATAAATTGTACCAACAAGCCTACAAATTATGTCCCTTCTTCCCATAAATGACACATTCTTTTTTTGCAAGGGAGTTCTTTTTTGTATTCAGACGAACCTACTTGACTATTTTGATGTTCAAATTGCTTTTCCTTCTATTAAGATGTGAGCGACTAATTGTCTAGGGATTAAGAGGTCTCATCATGAATTACCTCTTCTTGTTGAAGCAAATTCGCCTACTCTTCAAACAATGGCTTTCTACTAGCCCCACTGAGATATGTATCAAGTATGTGTTAAGAATAGGGCAATGCTCTCAAAAAATGGGTACAAAAGAGCCATTTCACACAATCTCCCCTTGACACTAGCAATGATGTCCTAGTATCTAAACTCTTTTGAAAAAGTTCTTTAATGTTCTCCATTTTACATTTGCAAACAATATAGTTGACATTACAAAAGAATAATTTCATCATAAGTTTTGAATTCATATACCATCTTGAGGAAATTTGAGGCTTGTTTGGTAGTTGCATTTTTTCTGATTATTCATATGTCAAGTTGAACCTCATCAAAAACATTCAACAAGATTATCAATTTGGCCTTTCGATTGGCCTTGCCATATTGGTTCTACTCAACTCAACTTGTGTGAATCTTAAGATTCTTCTAAAAACTATATCCGCAAATCCTCAAAGTCATGTTAAGTTTGGACCTTGGTTTTCTTGGAAGAAAAACTCACTTAGATCCATAGCTACAAGTTAGGAAGCGTTACTTTAAGAGCAATGGAAGTGGAAGAATTACTTTAAAAGCAATGGAAGTCATTTTATTGGATATGGAGGGTCCTTATTGCTGCAAAAAGAATTGTACGTCCTTATTTCTTCCAAATGATCTACAAGGTCAATGATATTCTTCCAAATGATCTACAAGGTCAATGCTACATGCATCGTTGTTGCAACTATTTTAAGTGTTATATGCAATAATTCAACATGACAATATTACATATAAGTCTGAATCAAAGGCATTGTTTTATAACAAACATTGTGATTGTTATGAAATATAACAAAAGAATGTTGTGATTTCCTATATTTTGCTAAAAAAATGAGATTAATAGATTTTTTTGCCCCTTTTTTAATACTATATTAATATGCACTTTTATTTTAATTTTAAGATATGTAAGAATTAAAATATTAAACTCTTTCCAACCCTAAAGTATTCCTTCCTTATATCTCAAACTTCAGGAAAAATAAGATTTACTAAAAAAAAAATGCACCTTCTATGTTTATTTCACAAAATCAATACTTCATGTAGCAACATGGATATATCTTTTAGGCATCTTTGCTTCAATTGGGATCAAGCAAGAAACAGGTCGCTATTTATATGCCAAAGAATTTGAAACGTGGCTATTTATATGCCAAAGAATTTGAATGGCAAACAGAGAATCTATAGGTCGTGATGGCAAACTTTTCACGATCTTCAGAAAACTTTGCTATCATTCATTCTATTGTGCCATGTTCATGCTCCACGTAAACTTTTAAATCTGGGCTGGGGTGGCCTGCTTTGAATTTCTTGCAGCTATATAGCTTGTGTCATTTGAAAAACCTGCTGCCCCGTTGGAGATGCTACATTCGACATCTGTTGCCATTCCCTTAGATGTTGCGCTATTACTTGCTCTGCCATATTCCCATGTTGGCTTCAAAGACGTCTGCTACATCACTTGTGTGATGTTGGTTGGAGTTGCATATGTTCGAACAATATTTTTTAAGGGCTGCACACTTAATTAAATGCTTGCACGTTATATTAAAATATAATTTAATGTTTATGGTGAAACATTAACATTATTTGATTTTATTAAATCAAAACAAGAAATAGTTTACCTTTACATTGATCTTCTCAGAGCCCACATCTGTCGACTGATCCCTTTTCTCGCCCACTCGTGCAATTGAAGACAGACAAATCTGAGAATGATCTTTACAGAATGCACTAAAATATTGTTCGTGTCATGTTGCTAAGGACCGCAATACTGGATGACTGTTACTATATGCTGATAATATATTTGCTTCTATTTTAAATTGCTCAATGTTTATAATGCTTGTTATTGTGCTGAACTGGATGTATTTGATTGTGATGCTAGGCTGGGTTGGAAAAAATATATATTAAAATTGCAGTGTGCAAGAATGCACTACAGCCTCTAATGCTGTTGGTTATGTGTTGTATCTCATCAATTCCAACAATCTTCTCGTTAATGTTTGTCATTGTATTATTTATTTTTTACAATATGATGCCCTTGTGGCAGTTCAAGCTTATCAAGTCAACATTGAATCTGCTATTAGAAGGGATTTTCACTCGTGATATTCATTTTCAATCTACTATTTCCCATTGAAATATATTGCTTTTACAATGGGAATCGCTTCTAATATTGATGTTAACTGATCTTGTATTGGTTGCAGCATTGTGCTCTTATGGGAGATCTCGGTTGTATTTGACTTTAAATTTGATATTATTGATTATCCATAATGTTAACTATATAGCTGTTAGTTGGCATTCAAGATTGTGATGGGAGTAGTTATCTACGATGTTTCTGTTTGAATCTTGTATGGCTTATTATTACAAAATGCACCTACAATAGTTCTCCTTCACAATATTCATGTTAATTTTTTTATTGTTGGTTCCCTAACCTTTGGTGGTGTAATGTCCCTAGGATTTACTCTTAGGATCCAGCTTAAATAAAGTCAAACATTGTCAAAACATATTCAGGGACAGCAGATAACAAATTCGCCCCACAGATATACTCAAAATAAAATCAAGCCACAGTTAAGTTTTTGCAAATGACAACAATCTCGGATCTGGAATGAAATGTGAACTTTTTTTATGACAATGTCGTTAATTTATCTCACCAGAATATAACTGCAGTACATTAAAATTAACAGCAAATCAGATCTCTATCTAATCCCTTCACAGAATGAGCAATCAAGTTGTCTTGACAGCGATCTCATGTGCAAGAGCAATAGGTCCCAGATCTTTAATTGTAATGGATGATTGGTGTGCCTGGGGGATGCCTTATGGTTGACCTGAACCAGGCTAAAAGTTGCCTCTCCATTTGTTTGACTAAACCCTCTAGGGTTTCAACCACTAACTCCTTCCGGCACTGGTATTTATTGACACAAGCTGTTGATCAGGCATTGGAATGTGTGGTTGGCTCACAACAGTGCTTCAACAGAAATAATTGTTGGAATATTAACCCTAACTGCTGCCGTCCCCGCCAACCGCCGCCCGCTATATCGCAATCAATAAATTAGTCATCACGATACCGCGGGAGTCTTCGGTAAAGTTTTTGTTTTATATCAACCGCCTGCCGTACCTCCAGCCAATGCCCGCTATATCGCAATCAATAAAATATTCATCGCGATATCACGGGAGACTCAGTAAAAGCTTGTTTTATTTGTAACCGCCGCAGTTTACCGGGCCGTCAACTAACCGCTGCCCGCAATATTGCAATCAAGTTTTTAACCATCGCGATACCGCGGGGAACTATGGAGAAAGCCGCCACCGCCAGAAAGTTTCGGAGTACGAAAGATTTAATATTTAAGTTTGAATATTATGAAAAGGACAATGTATTAAATGTATTTTGACGGGGGAAAAATTAGTTAGGTGATTTTGAATTTTAAATTGTAATTTCGGGCTTTTTCATCCGTGAATTTTTTTTTTCACGTGACTTTTTACTTGCAGCATATATTTTGTAATTGTAATTTATTTTTAACAAGTGAATGAGAATGAATAAATAAGAGGAATGTGAATGTGAGCAAACAGAAAATTACGAGCAGCAGCTCTGTGTTTGAGAAAAAATATATTTTATGTTTTAATTTTTACTGTGTGAGAAATCTTCCTCCTCTGCCTCTGGGCCTTCACGTGGTATCAGAGCAAGTTCGAGTATCAGATCAAAGCAGATTATCTGGGTAAATTTCAAAAATGGCAGCAAGCACAAGCTTGACAAACCCACAAATTCCACAGTTTAATGGGAAGAATTATGAGTACTGGTCAATTACCATGAAAGCACTATTTAGCTCACAGGATATATGGGATTTAGTAGAGAATGGATTTGCAGAGCCAGCAGATGCAGTAGCATACAATGCTTTAACACAAGCAGAGAAAGACTTATTAAAGGACACAAGGAAGAAAGATTCAAAAGCTTTATTTTATTTGTTTCAAGCTGTACATGAGAGCATTTTTCCAAGGATATCAGCAGCAACAAAGTCCAAACAAGCATGGGACATACTTCAAACAGCCTATCAAGGCATGGCAAAAGTTAAAACAGCAAAGCTACAAATGCTGAGAAGAGATTTTGAAACAATATGTATGAAGGACAATGAATCTGTAGATTCATTCTACACCCAAGTCATTGGGGTGGTTAATCAAATTAGGTCTCATGGAGAAAATCTGGAAGATACCAGAGTTGTTGAAAAGATTTTAAGGAGTTTGCCCACAAAATTTCTACCGGTTGTAGTTGCTATAGAGGAGACAAAGGATCTCTCACAGTTCTCAGTTGATGAGCTGTATGCATCTCTAATTTCTCATGAACAAAGGCTGAAAAGGTCAGCAGATACATCACTAGAGCATGCTTTCAAAACTCAGGCTTCAGTCAGTCAAGGAAGAGGCAGAGGTAGATCAAGAGGAAGAGGAAGAAACTCTTACAGAGGTGAAAGATACAGTTTATCAAGCTCAAGTGGAAGAGGCAGCAATCAAGGCTCAAGCCAAAACCCAACACAGAATCAGTCACAAAATCAAAGGTATGAGAAATCTCAAGTCCAATGTCACTATTGTAAAAAATATGGGCATTATATGAATGAGTGTAGAAAGAAGCAGTATGATAATAATAGACAAAATGCAAATTTTTCAAGAGAAGGTCAAAATCAGGATTCAGATAAGAGAACAATGTTTTTAGCTTGTAATGTTGCTCAAGCAAATGAAAAAGATGTATGGTTTTTAGATTCAGGCTGTAGCAATCATATGACAGGGAATCTAGAAATGTTTTCAAGTTTAAATGAGAATGTAAAGTCTGATGTTACATTGGGTAATGACAACAAAGTGTCAGTCAAAGGAAAAGGAGATGTCAATATTCTAACTAAACAGGGGGAGAAAAAGTATATTTCAGATGTGTATTTTGTGCCCGGTCCGAAACATAACTTAATGAGTGTAGGGCAACTGGTTCAAAGGGTATAGAGTAACCTTCAAGAATGGGTACACAATTTTAGACAAATACCCAAGCAACCAGCTTATTGCAAAAGTCGAATGACAAACAAAGAATGTTTCCCTTAAAGATAAGGCCAGATTTGAATATAAATTATGCTCAAGCACAACACTTAATGAATTCACAAGTGGGTAGAGAAGAAACTACAGCAGTAGTGCAGACAATCTTTCAAGCTGAGATAAAAGATGAAAATTGGTTATGGCACCTGAGATTTGGTCATCTCAACTTTGGAGGTTTAAATTTACTTCATAGGAAAGGCATGGTCAAGGGACTACCTTTAATAGAAAAACCAGAAAGGGTATGTGAAGGGTGCATTTTAGGAAAACAACACAGAGAATCATTTCCTGCAGGAAAGTCAACTAGAGCAAAAGCCCCTTTGGAAATTATACATTCAGATTTGTGTGGACCAATGCAAACACCTTCAATAGGTGGTAGTTTTTATTTTCTGACATTCATTGATGATTATTCAAGAAAAACATGGGTTTATTTTCTAAAGCAGAAAAATGAAGTGTTTGATCTGTTTCGTCAGTTCAAGAATTTGGTTGAAAAACAGAGTGGTTATTATATCAAAGTGTTGAGAACAGATAGAGGTGGTGAATATATTTCAAGAGAATTTTTTAATTTTTGCAAGGATCATGGAATTCACAAGCAATTCACAACTAGATACACACCTCAACAAAATGGAGTAGCTGAAAGGAAAAACAGACAATCATGGAAATGGCTAGAAGCATGTTGAAAGCCAAACATTTGTCAAATGAATATTGGGCAGAAGCAATTTCTTGTGCAGCCTATATAATGAATAGGTGTCCAACAAAAAGTGTCATGAATATGGTACCTGAAGAAGCATGGACAAGAAGAAAACACAGTGTTACTCATATGAGAGTATTTGGATGTGTAGCATATGCACATGTGCCTGATGAATTGAGAAGGAAGCTAGATAACAAAGGAGAAAAATGTATATTTGTTGGATACAGTGAAGAATCCAAAGCATATAAGCTTTATAATCCAACAACAAAGAAAGTTATAATCAGCAGAGATGTACAATTTGTAGAAGATGAAGCATGGGATGGAAGTATAGAGAAGACAGTCAATATTTCAGCAAGTATACCTCAAGAGGAGAATGAAGTTCCAGCATCAACAAATATTCCAGCTATTGTGACTCCTCCCACTCCCATTCAAGCTCAGCAAAGTAGTCCACAAGTGACACCGGCATCGACTATAAGAACAACCTCAATCATTCAAGGAAGCAGTCCAACAAGAGGACAACAAACACCATCTACAGCAGGACCATCGGGTCCACATTCCACAAGTTCAAGTGATATGTCAAATCCTACATTGGCAAGTCTGAGAAGACAGAAAATCAGAAGCATAAGAGATATATATGAGCAAAATGAAGGTGAGAATAACTCAGATCAGATTTCTCTTTGTGCATTTTATTCTCAAATAGAAGATCCAATTCATTTTGAAGA
Organism: Sequoia sempervirens; assembly: GCA_007258455.2. Lineage (NCBI taxonomy): Eukaryota > Viridiplantae > Streptophyta > Pinopsida > Cupressales > Cupressaceae > Sequoia > Sequoia sempervirens. Next base: position 22,187 of record VDFB02342657.1, on the reverse strand, counting down.
TGCAGTCAAAGATGATAAATGGGTAAGTGCTATGGATGAAGAAATTGAAGCAATTGAAAAGAATCAGACATGGGAACTAGTCAGTCTTCCAAAAGACAAAGATGTCATTGGAGTGAAATGGGTTTATAAAACCAAATTGAATGAAAAAGATGAAGTTCAGAAGCTTAAAGCAAGATTGGTTGTAAAGGGCTATTCACAACAGCCTGGAATTGACTACAATGAAACATTTGCACCTGTAGCACGATTGGATACTATAAGAATGATTTTAGCATTAGCAGCTCAGAATAAGTGGTCTGTATCTCAAATGGATGTAAAGTCAACTTTTTTAAATGGTTATTTAGAAGAAGAAGTTTATGTGGATCAGCCACCTGGGTATGAAATTCTCAAGAAGACAAAGTTTACAAATTGAAAAAGGCACTAGATGGATTGAAGCAAGAGCTTGGTACTAGACAGAGTTATCTTTTGCAAAATGGATTTAATAGATGTAGCAGTGAGCCCACAATACAAAAATGAATGAAGAAGGTGAAATACTAATAGTATGCTTATATGTGGATGATTTAATTTTCACTGGCAATTTGTCAATTGATCTGTTCAAGGCAGACATGAAGAAAGAATTTGAAATGACAGACTTAGGTCTGATGAAGTATTTTTTAGGCATTGAAGTAAATCAAAATGAAAATGGTATTTTTATTTCACAGTCAAAATATGCAAATGACATTTTGAAAAGGTTTAATATGATGAAGTGCAAACCAGCACCAACACCTACAGTGACAGGTCTGAAACTAAGCAAGGATGATAGAGGGTCTAATGTTGATCCAACTTTGTTTAAGAGGCTTGTAGGAAGTCTCATGTATCTCACAGCCACAAGGCCAGACATTATGTATGGAGTAAGTTTGATTTCAAGGTTTATGGAAACACCAAAAGACACCCATTGGAAAGCAGGGAAAAGAATTTTAAGGTATGTAAGTGGAACAAGAAATTTTGGCATTAAGTATTCAAGTTCAGATGAGTTCAAACTCATAGGATACACAGACAGTGACTGTGCTGGCAGCATTGATGACAGAAAAAGCACGTCTGGTTATGTATTTAATTTTGGGACAGGAGTTGTCTCATGGTCTTCAAAGAAGCAGCCAATAGTTTGTCTTTCATCAGCCGAAGCAGAGTATGTGGCAGCCACAAGTGCAGCATGTCAAGCAATCTGGATGAGAAGAATTTTGAAAGAATTGCAAAATGAACAATTGGAGGCAACAAAAATTTACTGTGATAACAATTCAGCCATAGCTCTTTCGAAGAATCCAGTCTTTCATAAAAGAAGCAAGCATATTGATACTAGGTATCATTTTATCAGAGAATTAATTAACAATGGTGATATATTTTTAGAATTTTGCAGATCAGAAGAACAAAGTGCAGATATTTTTACAAAGCCGCTGGGAAGAGATAATTTTATTTTTCAAAGGAACAGATTGGGCATGGTGGACAGCGCAGTTATGCTTAAGGGGGAGTGTTGGAATATTAACCCTAACTGTTGCCGTCCCCGCCAACCGCCGCCCGCTATATCGCAATCAATAAATTAGTCATCACGATACCGCGGGAGTCTTCGGTAATGTTTTTGTTTTATATCAACCGCCTGCCGTACCTCCAGCCAATGCCCGCTATATCGCAATCAATAAAATATTCATCGCGATATCACGGGAGACTCAGTAAAAGCTTGTTTTATTTGTAACCGCCGCAGTTTACCGGGCCGTCAACTAACCGCTGCCCGCAATATCGCAATCAAGTTTTTAACCATCGCGATACCGCGGGGAACTATGGAGAAAGCCGCCACCGCCAGAAAGTTTCGGAGTACGAAAGATTTAATATTTAAGTTTGAATATTATGAAAAGGACAATGTATTAAATGTATTTTGACGGGGGAAAAATTAGTTAGGTGATTTTGAATTTTAAATTGTAATTTCGGGCTTTTTCATCCGTGAATTTTTTTTTTCACGTGACTTTTTACTTGCAGCATATATTTTGTAATTGTAATTTATTTTTAACAAGTGAATGAGAATGAATAAATAAGAGGAATGTGAATGTGAGCAAACAAAAAATTACGAGCAGCAGCTCTGTGTTTGAGAAAAAATATATTTTATGTTTTAATTTTTACTGTGTGAGAAATCTTCCTCCTCTGCCTCTGGGCCTTCAATAATCGCCCTAAGTGCATGCAGATCTGCAACTGCTGTACTGGTTTTGACCAGTCCTGGCCGCTAGGATTTGCAAAGTGAAGGTAATTAGATCCCACTAAACTCCTACAAGTTGATACCAGACCTGCACCTTGGATTCGGTGCTAGAATTATGCCTCTAGAAACTACACCAGGGGGGTCTGAGGGTGATGAATCAGTCTGCCTAGTCCACTACGCCACCAGGAGAAACATATCAATAGTCTAAAATATGATCCAGCTGCAAACCACAGTGGAGTCAGCTTAGAAAAACACAACACTGGTAGGGTTTTTGTCCTACCAGAAGTACTGACTTGAGGGTTTCGTCCGAGGCAGTGCAACAATGTGGATTGCTCCAAAAAAATTGCTTAAAAATGAGATGGCCAAAATGAAATAGCAGTGCCACCTAAATATCTGTTTGAAATTACGTCCTAGAACCCAAATATTAGTGCCCAAATTTCAATTAAGCATTTTATGTTATTTTAATATTTTATATTGTATTTAGTATTTAATATTTTATCAGTATAATTTTTTTTTAAAAACACTTATTATATTAAAATAATAATATTACCCTAATTAAGAGAAGGGAAAATGACAGTTCTCACGCCCCAAATATTGCATGTCCTCAAGTAATTTCTTGAATGTCAATCTTGTAAGGCCAAGATCCCAATTCATTCTTGGGAATTTCTACGTCCGTCTGCCCAATTTCTTAGACTGTCAGTTAACTTCATTTTCCTTTTGAATCTTGACAAATTTCATTTTGCTTGTAAGCTTCTTGCTTAGCAGTAGGGGCTTGTTGCATAAGGAACTCAATTTCTTTCTTGTAAAAAACACACCGACTTCTCAAGGTCTGTAATTCAATTCCCCTATGTGATGAAGAATTCATGTTAAGGATCTGCAAATCATCAACTTCAGTTTCGAGTTCAACAACATACAACTCTGCACCAGCAAGCTTTGTCTCCAATAATTGGACCCTCCCAATCTTCTTGCAGAATCTCTTGAGAACCTTGGATGCCATCTCTAGAGTTAAATGTCTCTCCAAATCAAAATTTGGATCACTAAGAGTCAGATCATTGACAGTAGTATTTGTCTCATAACACGTGTGATATTTCTGAGTCTTTCTCATTGAGCTTCATAATCAGCCCATCAGGATCAGAAATGTTACACATATCCTGCTGACCAATGTCTAACATTACATTGAAACTAGCACAAGAATATGTTTCTCATAATAAGGAATCATCATGGGGCAGTTGCATACATGCTTGTATGTCTCCAATGCTTCGTGCATGTTTAGTGGCTGTCAGTACCATGTCCATTACCATGGTACTCTATGATGCAGAGCAAAATCAACTTCACTTATGTGTATTGTGATAACAACAATATTCATGCCTTCAAATTATAATCATTTGCTCAAAACTTCAAATATTGTAACAAATTGTATGTGCCAACATTTCCTTGTTAAATTTCAGCCTTAAGATTCTTATTTGTCAAGATTACTCCTCTTCTCTTAGATACAAATTAACTTTGATAAATTCCAACTCTTAAGGATTGTCATTTATCCCTTTGATTCCTTTAGTTGCAGCAAAATAAGTGTAGATTAACCTCCTAAACTTGCAGCCCTTAAATGAATATATTTTGTGAATGTTGTAGCAACAATTTCAGCTATGAAGTAACATTATATCTTGAGCATTTCATAAAACATACACAGCAGAAAATACTTACAACCCAAATGTTTTATTGCTGCCAATCAAGATGGTAACACACATACATAACCTCCACAAATCCAACTAGAAAGTATCTCTTACAAACTTTCCAACTATCCACCTTTAAATTCAGAAATTTTTCACCTAACAAGTCACCATGAACGTCCACTTTCTTTCCCTCAACAAAATTGATGTAATTCCCTTAGAGAATTATCTTCAATATCACCTATGGACTTCCCTTGATGACCTGCAAAAATCAGAAATAGACTTGGGCTCTTCTCTTTTTTTCAATCCTTCTTTGGAGCCAAACTTCCATCTACTTATAATATCTCCTTTGCCAAGTTTCATCTTCCTCTTTTGGGCTCCAATGACTCTTGGTATTCTTCTTCTTGCTTGGTGGCATCCAACTTGGAGAAAGGTGACTCTTAGGCTTCCTTTGTTTCTTTCCTTCATGACTTCGGTGCTTTGAAGACTCTTCATTGTTCAATCTTTGTCTTCTAGCATGTAGGTGACTAGGATTTTGTCCATATGCAATTTGCCTTGTCTTTTCCATGGAGTGTAGGAGAATTAAAATATTTATTTTATTTACTCCAAATTCGATTAGAAACCTACAAAGACAAACAAATGGGTTAAATAAATAAAATATATATGCAAGATTGCTTGTGAGCCCGGATGCTCCTGCATCACTATAGATGTGAACTTTTGCATGTTCGGTAGATGTTTGAGTCAATACTTTCTCAAGTTGATCTCCGAATTGATTAAGCAGCATTTCTGCCCGTGTTTTGGAATGAAGGAAAAAAGTGTTGTCTTTTTTTAAGATTTCATTCACTTTCCTGGATGAATGGTAGTCGCATCCATATTTCCTTTGGTATATCCCTAATTCTTCTCCATAGTTAAGTTCAAGAATTTCTACAATGAAACTATTGTATACACATGATACCTTTCTCTCTTCAGCTAGTTGCACCTTGAGTTGAGCATTTACTCCTAGAAGTCTCCATGACTGCAAGTCTGTACTATCTACTTCACTTAAGCTGGTTGTCTCGAATGTCCCAGTCCTCACTGCAGATACTAGAGCAACTCCACCATAGACCATAAATACATCAATAATAGATCAAATTTGATCCCTCTGCTCAAGGAGAACCCTCATAGCTGCATCTATAAGTGCAATATCACCATCTCTGTGGTGTGCTTGCTTAAACTCCCTAACATATTCACGCAGTCTTGTATATGGTAAGGAAATTAACAATATTTCTCCATTCCTCCAATTCATCTTATGGTAGCCTTTGTAAAGAAAACTAGCAAAAATAGTCCTTATGTTTCCTTTGGTATCATCTATGATAAATTATGCCCTGGCTGCCACCCACAGAGGATTTAAATCAGACATTGGACTAGCCATGCAGATCTTTCCATCCACAAAAAACAACATTTTGAATTTGACATCCAGCAATCCTTCTAGGCTGCTCCACAGAGGTTGAGCATGCTGAAGCCTCATGTTCAACATACTTCACAAAACATTGTTTTATAGTATCTAGAAGTTCAATCAAGGTTACTGGTCTGACTTCCAAGATACTTAGCTCAAGCACATGATTAGCAGCAATGACAGGTTGGTAACACGTGCATTTGAACTTAGTTTTTATACCAATTTCAGTATTGCCAACTAAAATCTTTGCTTTAGGAGACCTTGATTTCAAGTCTAAAACATTTTGAAGCTTCAATGTATGAAACCATATCATGACATCTGGTCCTTTCAAATACAAAGAGTAAGGGTTCATGAGTACAAGTTGTTCACATTGACTATGACTCGTCAATTTCACTATACAAAAGTGACTTAAACAAAGGATGCACAGTTCCAGACATGTTCCATGGAGAAATTCTGCCACATAACATTTGCATTGACTCTTCCCTGAAATCTTTTTGCTGAATAATGACCCATTCCCTGCTCAACATGTTAATTTTATCCTCCAACTTTGTTATTTTGTCATTTTTACTGCAGTTTCCAAACCTTGGAAGAGCATCCATCATACTCCGATGCATTTTCTACTGAAAGAAGTTCTGGTCTTGTGAATGAAGTGAAACACCCATTAATAGACATTAGAATGATTGCATCTCAAAAAAAAATTGTGCCTACCATGTTAATTCTCTCAGTATCAGCATTGTTTACATCTCACATAAACCTTGTCTTCCAGTTTCTTGATATAACCTAGTCTTGACTTCACACTTTTCTTCCTCTTGTTTATGAACAAGTAGTGTACCTTCATTGACCAGTTCACTCTCATCGTAATATGTGGGAACATACTTAGAATCCATAACTAGTACAGATTTCACATCAAGGTGCTTATGATGGTGTTTTCTTGTGTTCAATTGAGTAAATAATTCACAATCATTTGTAATTCCAACCACTATGCCCTCTCCTATGATGAGTTAAAATCTTTGTCAAGAACTAGGAAAGAGCTATCCTCTTGTTCAAAATCACTATTCTTTTCTTCTTGTACCTATCTTAACCTTTCGATCAGGCATATGTTATTTCTCCATGCTTCTCTTGCAATTGCTATTCCGTGAGGCTTTGTCAAAGCAACTAAATCAGTCCATCTCCTAGGAAGTGACTCTTTTGTGGCATGCACTGCATCCATTCATGCTTTTATCTTCTCGTCTCTGCATAGAGATGTAATGTCTTTATTGCAATGAAAATATAAAATTTCCTTTCATCTGATTTACTTGCTTTGGTTGAAGATGTAGTCGGAGTACAATGTCTATTATTATGTTTCGGTAATATTAGTTATCCCACTATGCATTAATTGGTTGTCGGCTTTGGGTAGTTATAAGCATCGGTTGGTTGACGGTTGTGTTCTTGGGGTCCTTTAAATACATTGTGTATCATCAAGGACAGTAGTATGATATTGTCGGATCGACTCTAATCCTTGGCTGATCATCTTTGGTCTTCTCCTATAATAATTTCATGAGCAAATAACAATTTATTTTACGCGTATACCATTGTCATCTCCACTATTAATTCATGTATTTAACTTATCAGATAGAGCAGCAAACATTTGGAATCGTTGCCTTAAAGAAATCGTGTAAGATTTGAGAGATTCATGCCCTTAGACCCCAATAAAGGCGAGAAGAGACCACAACGTGGTCAAGATCAAGATATCAAGCAATCTTTGAGGATCATTGAACAAAGAGAATGAAGGAGACGACTGAGAGGTGTAGTTGAAGAAGGCAAAGGGTTTTTGAGGGAAAGCCTGAAATATTCCGAGCCAAATTTTTTTTCAAATTTTCAATTGCAAGTTACAAACAATACGCACCCGTTAAGGTTAGCTCTAAACCAAAATGATGCTGAAGCAACTCTAACCAGAATGTACACCAGGATCCCGATGTGGGCAAGGTGTGAGCATTGGTCAGAGGATCTAAAAGAAATGTTGATACAAAGAACTCTAACCAAGAATGCGCCAGCGAACGACGAGCATGTGGTCAGAGGATCCCTACCAACTAATAAGCTGAAATAACTCGACGTCAAGAATGTGCTTTCCAAACCGAGATGGAATGGGAGCTATCATATGACGGAGATGCTATGAATTACAATGCAAATAAGGGAAATAAGCGAGAATACTTGAAGTTACTCGACACCCGGAGTGGGAAAGGAGCTACCATAGGGCGGAGATGAAAGAAATACAATAGCAATTATCGAATGTAAAGATGAGCATTACAAATCAGGATTAAGCAAAATTAAAGAACTGCTGTCAATACTACTGTCAGCTTACAATATGAAAGATAATGCCTTGCTATGATCGTGAATCAAGAGTTAGATAGATCTGCAATATTATATTGAATTTCCTTCACTGAATAATAAAGCTTAGATTAGAAACTGCACTATAAAGACCAACTTCGCAATCTGATTTATGACAGTCCTGTTTTTCTCATGCATGAACAGCAGCCCTGAAACTCACAATTTTGCTCACAACTCACTCCAAACTCATTCAAATTTCACGAGACAAAATGCAATATGATCCTAAGATGATGGCAACCAAAATGGAGCACTGAAAACTGATCAAAAGTCCCTATTTATTAAATGCACAAATTCCAAGGAAGATCTAGATGGTACGGCCCAGCAAGAGGGGCGATTTGCATTTAAAAATCACAGCCTTCAATAAAAAATCTACCAATACCCAGAATGATTCTTTTTGTATTTTTTGACTTATGAATAAAAATGACAATCTGTTGAATGAATATGCAACTCCAAAATCTCACTAATATGCAATAAAGCTGATCTACAAAACTACACAATGATTACAATGCAGAAATCCACTACAAATCACTCAACACTAAACTATCTCACCACTAGTCGTTGTCTTTCAAGCGAGAAGCAATGCCAAGCTAGGAGGCGTACATTCCTCAAAGCAATCCCAAAGCCAATCCGGCAGCATAACATTCCTGTAAACAAAAGATGATCCAAAAGAGAACCAATGGCTTTCTTTTATAATTTTCGGTTGACCCTTCTCGAAACCCTAATCTTCTTTTTGAGTCAAACCCTAATTCTCCAATAGATGTCGCCACTTTCTTCAAGGCTTCGATTTTGACTTTTAATTAAATTCATCACTTTAATATTGGCGTCCAACTTAAGGCTTTAATTCAACCTTAATAATTATAAAATTATCTCAATGATGGCGCCACCCCTTAATGACCACCTTTTAAAACAACATTAAGTTAAGAGATTTGGCCAAGGGGGTACTATAACATTAAAATATAATGTTATTTAAGTGAAATGAACTTATCTCTTCGAAACTGCATCCCGAGGCCAGAATTTGAATAAACCAATTGAGTCGACTGAAGAGGAAAGTCAACTGTGCCGAGACCAAAAGGACCACTGCCAGAAATAGAATTTACTAAAAATAGTAAATTCCAGAAAGTGCTCGGAATACCCAGAAAATTACATCACTGCGAAGCCCACAGAAAACCCAAAAGGAATCCGCAGTTCAAACACCAATTCACGAGCAATAGCAACCTCCACTCAAGAAACCCTAATCAAACCGTCCGAGTAGCCTACGGGTCTCCAGAATAGGCCAACGGTCAACTGAGAAGATAATGCTCGAGAAGGGGACATTACAGTCCGCCCTCCCCAAGATTGCTTGTCCTCAAGCAATCGCAACTCTGGATGCTGCAGAATCTCATCATTCTCCCAAGTTGCATCCTCTAAAGGCAAGTTTTTCCACTTCACCAAGTATTCTCTGATTGTTCTTTTCCTCAAAGAACGCTCTCGAGAATCAAGAATCTCCTCTGGAATTAAAACCAACTGTCCTTCATCCAAAGGAGGCAACTGTGATGAAGCAATAACATTATGTCCAAGCGCCTTCTTGAGGCGAGACACGTGGAAGACATTGTGCACTTTGCTACTTGAAGGTAGCTCCAACTCATACGCTACTACTCCCACCCTTTTGATAACCTTGAACGGCCCATAGAAGCGAGGTTTGAGCTTCTCAGCTCCACTCTTCTTGAGAGTAGACTGTCTGTAAGGTTGTAGTCGGAGATAAACCATATCCCCAACCTCGAAAGAGCGCTCAACACGCCGCTGATCAGCATACATCTTCTGCTAATTCTGTGCAATCTGAAGATTGTTCTTCAATGACTTCATGATGTCTTGACTCTGCTGCAATAAGTCCTTGGCTTGAGGAGCTTTGCTATCACCAAACACCAAATTAGCAAAGCTAGGAGCTTCATAACCATAAAGAGCCAAGAAAGGTGACATCTTTATTGACATATGAAAAGAAGAATTATAACAGTACTCGCCTATGTGAAGCCACTTAACCCACGCTCTTTGCTGCTCCGAAACATAGTTTCTCAAGTAGCCTTCCAACCACTTGTTCACTATTTCAGTTTGTCCATCTGTTTGGGGATGATAACTAGTGCTTGGAGTAAGCACAGTACCACTCATTCTGAAAACCTCTTGCCAAAAAGTGCTTAGGAACTTGCTGTCCCTATCACTCACAATGTTTTTTGGCAACCCATGTAACCTAAACACCTCATGAAAAAACAGATCTGCAACTTGGGCTACTGAAAAAGAGCTGGTAATGGCGAAGAAGTGAGCAAATTTTGTTAGTCTATCCACTACCACATAGATACAATCCTTTCCTTGGACCTTGGGCAACCCTGTGATGAAGTCCATCGATATGCTTTCCCATTTTTGATTGGGAATAGGGAGAGGTTGCAGTAAACCAGCTGGTAGAGTATGCTCATTCTTGTTCATTTGACAAACGGGACACTCCTGAATGTAGCGTTGAACTTCTCCTTTCAACCCTTTCCAAGAAAATCTTTCCCGGATCTGCCTATATGTCTTAAAGAATCCTTGATAACCAGCAAGCAGAATGTCATGAAATGTCAACAAAATCTTCTTTCTAAGTTTAGAATCAGCCACCAAAAAGATTCTACCCTTGTAGTGTATCAACCCTTCAATCACCTTGTACCTTTCGTCATGAAAAGTAACCTCAATGATGCTGGTTGCAAACTGATTTTTGGCATAATCAGCAAGCAACATGTCCCTCCAATCAGCAGTAAGCTCACACAATGAGCTCAAATGGGGTCTCCTAGACAGAGCATCAGCCACAATGTTATTTTTCCCTTTGACATACTCAATGTCAAAGTCGTAAGCTTGAAGCTTACTTACCCACTTTTGTTGCCTCTCGTTCAGATCCTTCCGATGCATGAAGTGTTTGAGACTATTGTGGTCAGTCTTGACCACGAACTTGTTTCCCACCAAATACTGTCTGAACTTAGATAATGCATGCATAATGGCAAGCATTTCCTTGTCATAGATAGAGTATGTCCTTTCAACACCCCTCAGTTTTCTGCTCTTAAACACAATGGGATGTTTGTCTTGCATCAAGACAGCCCCAACTCCTTCACCGGATGCATCACATTGTAACTCGAAAGGCTTGGAAAAATCCGGAATGGCCAGAACCGGACAAGAGCTCATGATCCTCTTAAACTTATCAAAAACAATTTGAGTCTTTTCTGACCAACAAAAAACTCCTTTTTTTGTGAGATCAATAAGAGGAGCAGCATTCTGTGAGTAGCCTTTCACAAATCTACAATAAAATCCACAAAGACCCAAAAACCCTTTCAACTGAGTCAAGTTCTCAGGAGGTGGCCAATCAACAACTACCTTGATCTTTTTGGGATCAACCTTCACTCCCTCAGCACTGATAATGTGGCCAAGGTAAAGTAGCTCCTTCATTCCAAATTCACATTTGGACTCTTTGGCAAACAAGCTCTCAGATTCTAAGATGCTAAGCACTTCCTCCAAGTGCTTGAGATGTTCTTCCCATGTCTTGCTGAAAATCAAGATGTCATCAAAAAATATCAACACAAACTTCCTTAACTGCTTCTGAAAAACTCTATTCATACAAGACTGGAAGGTAGCAGGGGCATTAGTCAACCCAAATGGCATGACTAGAAACTCGAAGTGGCCATAGTGACATCTAAAAGCTGTTTTCTCAACATCAGATCCTCTCATCCGAATTTGGTGGTAGCCTGGTCTCAAATCAATCTTTGAAAAGAACTTCGCCCCATGTAGCTCATCAATGAGCTCATCTATCCTTGGAATGGGTATCGGTTTTTGATGGTGCTTTGATTCAAAGCACGATAGTCCACACACATGCACATGGTACCATCCTTCTTCCTCACAAGAACCACTGCTGAAGCGAAGGGACTCTTGCTTGGACGAATGAAACCCATCTCCAAGAGTTCCTGAATATTTTTCTCAATATCATCCTTCTGCTTCTTAGGGTACCGATATGGGGTTGTAATGACTGGTTTAGCTCCTTCCTTGAGCTCTATGATATGCTTTGAACCCCGTTCAGGTGGTGGTCCAGGAGGTAAATCAGCAAATACCTTGCTCTTCTTTGTGAGTAAAGACTGAACATCAGGAGGATAGTCTCTCTTAGTGTCAACCGGACTAGCAAGAAGAATCATACATTCTGCAGTCCACTCAACTTGATCATGACGAATCAGCCTTGCCATTCTCTTGAATGACACAACCCAAGGACCCCCATTGGACATTCCTCTAAGAACTATCCTCTTCCCATCGGATTGAAACTTGAGCTCCATAGTTTGCAGATTTAAGGAGATCTCTCCAAGTGAACGCAGCCATTGAATGCCTAGAACGGCATCCATACCTCCAATGTTGACTACATATAAGTCATCCTTGACTTCATAGTTTCCCAACTGCATAGTCATGTTTGAGATCTTCTTGGTGCATGAGATGTGGAATCCATCAGCAACCATGACCTTGAAGCCTTCAAACTCTTCTGTTTGCAGCCCCTTCTTTGCCACCACAACTTCATCAATGAAGTTATGTGTTGCCCCGGTGTCAATCAAAGCAACTATTCGCTGCCCCTTAATCATCCCTCGAACCTTGAAGGATTCATTCCTTTGAAAGCTCGAAAGTTGAGCCAAAATACCTCCACTTTCCTTTTCATCTTCAGACTCTTCTGGAACTCTTTCCACTTCACTATCTTCAAAATCAGATTGCTGGTCTGAAAAATCAGAATTACTTTCACCAGCTGAATAGTACTCAATCTGATTAAATTTAACTCCCTTCGGGCAAACATGATCTTGAGACCATTTTTCCCTACACCGGAAACATAACCCCTTTCTTCTGAGTTCGTTCAGTGTCTCTAGATCCAATCTTGTGACATGAGGATTATGTGGTTTGAACTCCTTATGCTAAGGTCTCAAAGGAGGTCTTTGATGATGTCTTTTCCCTTTATCCCCTTTGTGAAAGGATGGCCTGGGTTGAAACTTTGCCTTAGGAGCTGCCCACTCCATGTTTCTTGCCTTCTTCATGGCCTCCTGTAGGGAGGGTGGATCAAAAGCTTTAATCCAACCCTTGACTGGTTCCATCAATCCTTCATTGAAAAGGATCACCAACCACCTCCGAAAACATAACCCCTTTCTTCTGAGTTCGTTCAGTGTCTCTAGATCCAATCTTGTGACATGAGGATTATGTGGTTTGAACTCCTTATGCTAAGGTCTCAAAGGAGGTCTTTGATGATGTCTTTTCCCTTTATCCCCTTTGTGAAAGGATGGCCTGGGTTGAAACTTTGCCTTAGGAGCTGCCCACTCCATGTTTCTTGCCTTCTTCATGGCCTCCTGTAGGGAGGGTGGATCAAAAGCTTTAATCCAACCCTTGACTGGTTCCATCAATCCTTCATTGAAAAGGATCACCAACCACCTCTCCGTGATTCCAGTGACCATGACTGAGAGTCTCTTAAACTCAGCTATGTAGGCATCGACTGTGCCATACTGCCTCAACTATGCCAATTCGCTGAAATGTATTTCAGGATCTTTTTTCTCAAATCTCTCGATGAGCCTATTGGTGAACTCATCATAGGTTGTGATAGACCGATGACCCAAGGTGACTAGGCCATGGTACCACCACTCGTGCGCCACCCCATCTAAGTGTAGCGTAGCGAACTTAATCGCCTCCTCTTCTGCCATGGGTCTAAGAGCTAGATAGTTATCTAGCTTCTGTATCCAAGCTCGAGCTGAACTATTATCACTCCCGTCATAGTGTGGAAGTATAACCTTGTTGACAACTTGATACAAGTCTCCTTGAACTGTTGTTCTTCTTTGCTCATAATGTCTCCCTTGTCCCTTATTCTTTCTTTTATGATCCATAAAATCATTATAGGGCATATCCATCTTGATGTCATCAGGGAGAGAATCATACTCCGCACAACCAAGTCTAAACTGTTCCACGAATGAGGCATTCTCTTCAGGATCAGGTTGAGAGTTTACTGGTGCCAAGAAGGTGGGTTTGAATGGCCTGGATGAGATGTAAGTGTTGTTTGAAACAGGCTGAGCAGCATGTCCATCATGCTGGTTGGAGGCACTATGTTCTCCTCTATGTCTAGGGTTACTTTGTGGAGTTGTGTTCTGGCCCACTTTCCCCATCATGAGAGATACCATATCCATTAAGGCATCCATCTTCCTTTCAAATCTCTTTCCCGGACTTATGGATCTCTCTCTTCCCTTTCCACTATCATCTCTGTTGCTGGTAAACCTCTCGTTACCCCCAACTGATCTCTCACCTTCTGCCATATCTGTTTCCTGAGAAGACTCCCAATGAGCCCTCAAGACCTCTAAAGCTGTCTGACCTTTTGGAGCCTAATAGAACTGAAACTGACTTGCAACCTTCTTGTCTTCCCTTGCAATGTATCTCTTTTCTCTGTCACTCATAAACAGTATGTTTCACAGGATGGCAGGATACATGGCTCTGATACCACTGAAATCATTCTGAGCCAAATTTTTTTTCAAATTTTCAATTGCAAGTTACAAACAATACGCACCCGTTAAGGTTAGCTCTAAACCAAAACGATGCTGAAGCAACTCTAACTAGAATGTACACCAGGATCCCGATGTGGGCAAGGTGTGAGCATTGGTCAGAGGATCTAAAAGAAATGCTGATACAAAGAACTCTAACCAAGAATGCGCCAGCGAACGACGAGCATGTGGTCAGAGGATCCCTACCAACTAATAAGCTGAAATAACTCGACGTCAAGAATGTGCTTTCCAAACCGAGATGGAATGGGAGCTATCATATGACGGAGATGCTATGAATTACAATGCAATTAAGGGAAATAAACGAGAATACTGAAAGTTACTCGACACCTAGAATGTGCTTTCTAACCCGAAGTGGGAAAGGAGCTACCATAGGGCGGAGATGAAAGAAATACAATAGCAATTACCGAATGTAAAGATTAGCATTACAAATCAGGATTAAGCAAGATTAAAGAACTGCTATCAGTACTACTGTCAGCTTACAATATGAAAGATAATGCTTTGCTATGATCGTGAATCAAGAGTTAGATAGATCTGCAATATTATATTGAATTTCCTTCACTGAATAATAAAGCTTAGATCAGAAACTGCACTATAAAGACCAACTTCACAATCTTATTTATGACAGTCCTGTTTTTCTCATGCATGAACAGCAGCCCTGAAACTCACAATTTTGCTCACAACTCACTCCAAACTCATTCAAATTTCACGAGACAAAATGCAATATGATCCTCAGATGATGGCGACCAAAATGGAGCACTGAAAACTGATCAAAAGTCCCTATTTATTAAATGCACGAATTCCAAGGCAGATCTAGATGGTACGGCCCAGCAAGAGGGGCGATTTGCATTTAAAAATCACAGCCTTCAATAAAAAATCTACAACCTTGGGAAAAGGGTCGCCCCTACCAGACAAGGAGATTTAGACAGTACCCAAAATGATTCTTTTTGTATTTTTTGACTTATGAATAAAAATGACAATCTGCTGAATGAATATGCAACTCCAGAATCTCACTAATATGCAATAAAGCTGATCTACAAAACTACACAATGATTACAATGCAGAAATCCACTACAAATCACTCAACACTAAACTATCTCACCACTAGTCATTGTCTTTCAAGCGAGAAGCAATGCCAAGTTAGGAGGCGTACATTCCTCGAAGCAATCCCAAAGCCAATCCGGCAACATAACATTCCTGTAGACAAAAGATGATCCAAAAGAGAACCAATGGCTTCCTTTTATAATTTCCGGTTGACCCTTCTCGAAACCCTAATCTTCTTTTTGAGTCAAACCCTTATTCTCCAATAGATGGCGCCACTTTCTTCAAAGCTTCGATTTTGACTTTTAATTAAATTCATCACTTTAATATTGGCGTCCAACTTAAGGTTTTAATTCAACCTTAATAATTATAAAATTATCTCAATGATGGCGCCACCCCTTAAAGACCACCTTTTAAAACAACATTAAGTTAAGAGATTAGGCCAAGGGGTACTATAACATTAAAATATAATGTTATTTAAGTGAAATGAACTTATCTCTTCGAAACTGCATCCCGAGGCCAGAATTTGAATAAACCAATTGAGTCGACTGAAGAGGAAAGTCAACTGTGCCGAGACCAAAAGGACCATTGCCAGAAATAGAATTTACTAAAAATAGTAAATTTCAGAAAGTGCTCGGAATACCCAGAAAATTACATCACTGCGAAGCCCACAGAAAACCCAGAAGGAATCCGCAGTTCAAACACCAATTCATGAGCAACAGCAACCGCCACTCAAGAAACCCTAATCAAACCATCCGAGTAGCCTACGAGTCTCCAGAATAGGCCAACCGTCCACTGAGAAGATCATGCTCGAGAAGGGGACATTACAAAGCCCGAGTCCACCAAAGAGCAAAAGTTGAGGCGTAAGCATAAGCCATAGTCGGGAGAGAAAGAGAACTTTCACAACAAAAGAACAGACTAAGGGAAAGTGAAAAGAAATAGCACGACACCTACCACTCCCCGAAGAAACATACACAGACCTCACCGACCTAGCTGACCAAACCAGAGAACTGTCCAGACCATCACCATTGAACGAAGGAGAAAGCGAAGAACCCACCAATCTCACCATCGACAAACCGTTGAGACCATCACCATCAAACGAAAGAGGTTCACTATCAAGCGTGAGGGAGAACCTACCAACCCGGTTGTCGGAAAACCATTTGTACCATCAAAGTGACCGAAGGAGAAGACGAGGGAGAACCTACTAATGATCCAATAGAGACCATATGCCAGATTGAATACTTGAAACTAACAAAAGAACCGAACACTGGAAGATCGGAGCCAAAAACACCAAGACAAAGGGAGCATCAAAAGGACCCCAAGGGCAGCCTAAGGGTGACGAACACTGAAGAGGGACGAGTAGCGGATTGTGGCGTGTCCAAGAGTGCAGGGAACGCACCGGAACATACGAATCAAAATTCTCCGACCACGTTATAATCACATAAGGTGCATCAGAGAGGAAAGATGGTGGCTCCTCCAACAAATTTGAATGTGGAACGATAGAAACTTCCAAAGTTGATAGGGAATGGGTTGGAAGATCCTACGAGACATTTCAAGACATGTGAGACAATTTGGGTAGCAATTGGTCAAGATGACAAAGCATGTTGGCTGATAGCATTTCCTACAACTCTCAAAGACATAGCAATCAATTGGTATACAGAATTAGATGTAGCGCACAAAGCCGCATGGGATGCATTAAAAAGAGCATTCAAGGAAGAATTCAAACTTCTGAGAGAACAATGAAATTGTAGCAGAGATATACAACACGAAGCAGGGAAAACGTGAAAACGTACAAGCCTATAATCGTAGGCTGAAGGAGTTACTAGTGAATTAGAAATCTAGCTAGTCAATGGACTAAAAAAAAGATGGTTCATCAAAGGATTGATTCTTTTGCTAAGGAAGGCATTGAAAGTAGTGCTTCCGTCATCCTACGCCGAAGCCTACAATCGAGCAATGGACATAGAAAGTGAAGATAAAATGTCTTTGCACAATAAAAGAAAAACTGAGGAAGATGGTAGTTTGGATGACAATAGTGACGATGAATCAAGGGCGATACAAGCACTCTGAAGGGACATGCTCTAGATGATGAAAGAATTGAAGGTGGTGAAGAAAACCAACAAAGAAACTAACGAACTGTGATGTATTGAGCGCAAAATTGAGGGGCACACAAAAGATAATTGTCCAAAAAGAGGTTTTGTGAGAATTTCTCGGTTATGGGTCATTCAATAAAGGAGTGCCCATACAATTTGAAGACCAGGAGTACACAAGTACTCTTTACACAAGGAGAAGAGTTTGTTGAACAATCCGGATAACTAAGAGGGGGGGTGAATCCATTATTATAAAACAATTTTCTTGACTTTAATTAATCCGGAGCAAACTTAAATCAATCAAATATTAAAAACAATCAACAGAAGCACATCTCAACACATTCCAACAGAATCCACTCCATTGATGCCACATAATACATCTCCTAGTGGTTATCAAAATCAAAGAGGAAGAAGCCAAATACAATGACCCTAAAGGACGCCCTATCATACAATGCCAAAAATGTACGAAATGGAGACACTTTATGAGAGACTGCCAAAACAAGCAAGACAAAGTGCAATTACTATGCAAATGGTGTGGACCTGGAAACCACGAAGACACTAGATGTCTGAAGCAAAAGGCTAGTGTCAATATGATTGATGTAAGGCATAATGAAGTAATGGCCATTACTCATGCCCAAGCAAAGAAGGTTGTGTATCTGAACCCACGTAGAGAAAAAGAAAGGCTTCATGAAGTAAGGGCCAAAGTGGAGAATGCTATGGACAATGAACAATGCCACTAAAATGCAAATGCAAGTACGGTAACAAACCAATTACAATCTGAGAAAAATATTGCACAAGTACTTCAAGCTACTATACTAGTTAAAGTAGTGGATTTATTACGGAGTATGCCTAAACTTAGAAATGCTATTGTATCAGGCGAGAATTTCATGATGCACGCTACGACCCAATTAGAATCTAGTGAGACTGAAAAACCAATAACTGAACCTCCACTCTCAGGTGACCAAGTGATTGATCCAATGCTAATGACATTTAACACGACAAAGAAACTAGCATTAGTGAATATGGAGGTCCTTGGAAGGAATCTCACTAATACAATTGTTGATGGTGGTCTCACTAATACAATTGTTGATGATGGGTCAAGCATGAATGTGCTTCCAAAAGACGCTTGGAGAAGTCTTGGCAAGCGGACCATTTGGCCTCCAACTTTTCAATTGGTGGGTGTAGATCAACAAGGTATTAAGGTACTTGGAGTTTAATGGGATAAAAGGTAATTATTGGAAGAAAGGTAATTTTTGTTGAACTTTGTGGTTATTTCATTAAGGAAGAAAGTGTATGACGCATTATTAGATCAAGGTTGGCTTGTGGCAACCAAAGTTGATCACAACTAGAAAAAGAATACAATCTCCATTGAAAATAAGGGTCAGAAATATATAATTGATTTGAAAAGCCAAGCAATTAGTGAGGAAGCATCTTCCTCGGATTCGTCAGATTCAGACTCCGAAGAAGAATGGAGGGAGAATCAAGGTCTAATGGAACCAAACAACAAAGGAATTTTAAAGTTACAATCATGTTCGAACAACGAAACAAATTCTCCTCGTGGCCTATTTCAATGGCAAATGGAGGATTATGAGGCATTTTTGTCAAAGTGTAATTTTCTCGAAGCTACAACTCTCAATGAAGAGCAACCGATGAAAGAATGCAAAATCATTGATGGTATACTCAAAGTACGAAGAGCAAAATTTTTAACTTAAAACACATAAATACTTGTCAAGTCAAATCAACTTGTGATGTCCCGATTTTTTAAGCCAAAATATGAAGTAATTAATTAAATATTTAAATAAATCTTTATTTTACCTTTTAAGACTTATTAATTATTTAATTAATTGATTTTATTAATAAATGTAATGTTTTGAATTAAGGCTCTAATAATAATTCAGTTGTGGAAACTGAAAGATGGTGAATAAAGTATTGTTCAGGGAATTGGTTTTCATCATGAAAATTGTATTTGGTTTGGTTTCAAAAGTGAGAGCCTAAGAACAAAAACTCTCAAAGGCTACAGACCATGCTTGGCCAAAAACCCCAGCGTGCCAAATCTGCATAATTTCATAGTTGTTTCTCCATGGCGGATCGACTGTATAGTGGTCCAATGCTTTGACATCCGTTGTGCAAATTGTAAGGGTTTGTAACCACTGGCATCTCAGATACAACAGCCGAAGATGGAAAAGTCGGGAATCTTGATATTGTGGTTTATGTTGGCAACTTAGGAGCATTGAATGGCTATTCTCAGAACTTATTTCATTTGTTATATCAATGGCTCAGTCCAACTTATTGTTCAACGTCATTTACATCATTGTGTCCTAGGATTTAAGGCTTCATATTTTCCTTGCCAATTTACTACAGGTGATCAATAGAAGTGTACGGAAGTCACACTTCCGTAGAAGTGGTCGAAGTTGCAGGAACACTCGTTATACATGACAACTCGATATCAAGAATTGTCTATATTGCTCAATATGTGATTATCATTGACGCTGGCATTCATCAATTCCAATCTTATATTCTTATTTATGCTTTTTGGAGCCTTTGCGTCCTTATTTCTAGCGAATACTCATGAATACTGTGGAAATTAAATGAAAGCCCAGATTTATTTATGGAGGAGTCAAACTATATTCGGTGAAAGTAAATGTACAAATCAGTCGAACATGGTCTATAAGGAAGGGCTCGAGAGTAAATGCTAGGAAGGACTCGGGAGTGAATGTTTTGTGAAGCATTTATTTTGCCGCCACATCATCGGGTTGAATATATTCTAAAATCAGGCGTGTGTCTTCCGAGAATAATAAGCACTAAAGTTGCTATCATATCTTGGAGTCGGATCATTTTGGAAGTATTCGATCAATGCAGCCGCCTCATAATTTGTTGTAATCACAGCTTCTAATATTAATACAGCCATCTAACGTAAATATTTAGTGGCACTGGAACATAGATTCAAGAGTGGAAGTGGATATGTAATGTCCCCTTTTTCGTAGTCATCTCGGTGTGATTTCTTAGCCTTTATTATCCAAAGGCTAAGTGGAGAAATAAGGGAGAAATTAATTAAGTTAATTATTTATTAAGTCATCAAATAAATTAAAAATTAAAAGGGTGACTTTATACTTAATTAATTTAATTAAAGTGACTAAATAAATCATTATTTCATAAAGTCACTAGAATAAAATTAAAAGAATAAAGTGGAAGCTTCTAGATGGCCGCCCTAGACTTGGTGAGAAAAGTATAAGTAGAGGGGGTTAGCCATTGTTTAATCATCCACGTTATTTGATATTTGATTTTTGGTATGTTTGTTGGGAGAAGCCTTGATTTTTTGCAGTCAACATTGGAGGTCTTTGGGAACGAATAATCTCATTGATTTTGCATAACTGAGGTAGTGAAACTATCTACTGAAGAGTTGCAGCTGTTGGAGGTGATATTTCAGTCATCTAACCATTTCAAAATTTGTGGCCAAGGGCCAATTTTGTGGAGTTCGATTAAGGGGTTGTTTGAAGTTTATTTTTAGTTTGAGAACATCAACGATTTGTCCTCCAAGGACGATTTTCCAATTTATAAATTCTGATAAATAATTTTAGTCATCATGGTGGTTAGCTGAGAACCACGATTTTGCTTATAGCTGGTATTTTTGGCATCAATTTTCTCATGTGGTTAGAGCGCTTCACAAGACTTGGAGATGATTTTAGATGCAATTTGGAGATGTTAGAAGGCCGCGAATAATTAATATTAATGCTGCAAGTCAGAAACAGTGGCGGCTGCAACAGAGGTTTGATTTGGGTTGGAGTGAAGATCATTTTGATTGATAATTGCTGCCACAACATCTTCTATCAAAGGCGCTTCTTGTAATCAGGTTCCTCTACATTGTTTGCATCATTTATAGCATTTA
This sequence comes from Sequoia sempervirens, assembly GCA_007258455.2. NCBI lineage: Eukaryota > Viridiplantae > Streptophyta > Pinopsida > Cupressales > Cupressaceae > Sequoia > Sequoia sempervirens. The sequence continues at coordinate 938 of VDFB02342657.1, read as the reverse complement.
GAATAGTATTCATTGCTGCTGTAGGTGATCATCTATAACAGATTGGCATTGTATTTGAGTTTCATTGTGATGCCAAGAGTCTTGGCTAATCTTTATCAGCATTGTATTAGAAATTGCATTCAATAAAGGAGGGATAAGTTGCATGTCAATTGTTTGATGTAATGCTTATATTGATTGAGCTCTAGATTATCTTATGAGTATGCATACCAAGTGTTTGTAAAAATGTCGATTGAGCTCTAGATTATCTTATGAGTATGCATACCAAGTGTTTGTAAAAATGTCAATTGGCTGTAGGAGTACATTATTCATGTAGAGTTCATGTATTTCCATCCAAAAACCCAAAAAGAGATTGCATTTGCATCCAGTTCATTGCTTATACATTGTACTATTGAATTGCAAGCCTTTAAACTACATTTGAAACCAATCCAAGCAAGCAAACAAACTGAAAACACAGAAACAGCAAGTTAAAAAGTTGTATGATAAGTGTTTGACAATATTCCTTGAGGCCTTAATTAACAAAATTAGGGTCAAATATTGCAAGGAATATTACGGTGGCTTCAAAAGTGTGAGCATTGTCATTTCGGTCTATCCTTCTCCTTTAGGTGAAAAACCCGAAAGTGCTAGAGGACTCTTAGCAACCAAGATCTTTGTTTCACATTTTAGTGAACCTAACGTTATTCCTCGAAGGCAAATTCACCAAGGGATATTACAAGATAGGAGAAGAATATTCATCGTAATCTTTACTGTTTGCGTTGCCTTGATTCATTTATGCTATCGGGCGGAATTTGGAACTATTATCAAAGCCTTCAACGCTACAATATTGTTGGACGTATTGCTGGTGTATTTATATTGATGATCATATTGCTGGACATAAACACGGGTATGTTATTGTAACCAAACATACAAGGATTTTATAGCATTATGTGCATTCCCTGTAA
>VDFB02342656.1:0-42699 GCA_007258455.2 Sequoia sempervirens | reverse complement strand
TATAAGAAAGGCTACTTTGTACATTCAAATCAACTCTTCTATCAACTCTTTGATAATATCAATTAGATTTATTGTGTGCATGTATTTTGTTAAATTTTATTGATTTTTTTTCATTATGATCTTGGAAATCATAATGTTTAGGTCACTAGCTCATAGAAAAAATGATTGTAATGACATCAAAAATAATTATCATGATAAGATATTATGAATGCAACCATTTTTGCATTAAAAGATGGAGTGAAAGCAACATTAATTTTTGCCTTAAGGGAAATATAAGAATGGGAGTGAATACACAGTTTGCATTAAGGGACTATATGTTTAGGTCACTAGCCCACATAGGAAAAATGACTCTAATAACATCAAAAAATCATTTTCAAGGATAATAATACTTTGCCTAAATACTTTGCACTAAGGAAATATAATAATGAAGCAAATGTCATTGATTTTGCATCAAGGGAACTAATATTATATTGGACACCTATTACATTCATATTACATATTTATCATCTTAAGTAGACAACACTTATGATGAGTATGATAATAAGAATTTTGTTATTATTTGGCATTTACATTTGAAATGGGGAAAAATAATTACGAATATTTAATCTTTATAAAGAGGAAAATAAACACATAAGATTAAATTTTTCAAAAATTGAATTAAATAAATAGAAAATGATCACACACACAAAAAAAAAAATCACTTTCTTTGACATGAGCTAATAAAACATCACATAATATAAAAAAAGTTAATTAATAAGTCTTACATATTAAATAATATTTTTGCATATTTATAAAAAAACTTTGAAAATAAGAAAACTAATAAGTGATGATTGTTCTATTCAATCTAGAAAATTTTTGTTGTTCAACCATTATAATAACTATATAATAGTGAATAAACCACTCCTAACTCTAAACATATGTGATGATTGATCTATTCATTGAATTTTTGTTTGATCGATCTATTCATTAGATTTGTTTTTTGATTGATCATTATAATAACTATATCATAATAGGTATCTAGCACCAAACCAATTCTAACCCTAACAAATAATATGTGATGATCGATTTATTCATTAAAAACTTGTTGTCAATCCATCATTATAATAACTATATCATATCAATGTATCAGTGATTAGGCCAATTCTAACTCGAAAAAATAATATGTGATGATTGATTCATTCATTACAAAATTTGTTGTTGATTTCAATAATCATAATAGCTAGACTATTGACTAAAATCACTCTTAACCTTAAAAAATAACATTATACATGATGATCGATCTATTTATTAAAATTTCTATTTTGTTTTGATTTAAGGTAAACAAGGATTTTGAAAGGGCCTGACTCCATGCATAGAAAAAAAGATCCACAAACATCAAGACAACCAAGAGCAAACAAGACAAGTCTCACAAATTGAATGAGATAGAGACCAACCAAATACAAACAAAACCAACAAAGATCAGTCATTATAATAATTATTCCATAATAGAGACTAATAACCAAACATTCCTAATCATTTACTCACTCTATTAATCATAATTTGATTTAATTTTTGTTTAATAATTATTATATCATTAATTAGACATGTTTATTCTTCTACATTTACATAGATATTCAATATTCTCTCCACATACCAAAAATGCTTCCCAACAAAACTAGCTAAATATATATTACCTAATTTTATTATTAATTGAGGCTATATATTGTGTGGGGTTTTGACCAGAAACCTATCTCATGCTCAAAACCTGTCTCTTGCTAGATAAAATTCACTAGAATACAAGCTAGGAAATAGAATGCAAAAATGCATTTAAATCAAATAAAATATGATCTTCAAATTAAATCATATTTCAAATAGATGATAAAATCACATTTTGGCTTAAAATACTATAATAATATTATCTCTAGCTCAAGAATTCGATATTTCTAGATTTAATTTTTGCTTGTTATAAATAGGTTGAAGCAACAATTGTAGGGAGATTATTTTTGGTTTGTTTCATCTCAAAGAAATTCCTACTTTGATAAGGTTTCATAATATTTTTCTTGCAAATTCTCTCCAGTTTTTCTCATCGACATTGTTGACAAGATGACACAATTTGTGTAGAATCTTGAGGCAAGTCACTTGTGATGGTTCTAGTGAGTGTTTTTTTAAGGAATCTATATGTGGTGGGATCATTTTTTGTTATTTTTTATTTCATTCTAAAGCATTTTTTTTTATCTATTAAATGAAGGATTTATGTTTGAAAAATAAAGACTTGTGGTACTACAAGAATTTTTTTAAGGGCTCAAATCATTTAATTTTGAGTTTTAGATGTATGAATTCAATGGGGAACATTCAGATGTTGACATATCAGATCTTTCAGCTCAAATTTACCTTCAATAGTCATAGAGAAAGGAAACATGGATGGAGCTCATATTTATGCAAATAAATCTATCAGAAAATGTAATGAACAGTTAAAGAACATGTTTTTGGCCTCTCATTTGAATGCAATGGTTTCCAAGTGACTCCCATGCCAAAATGGTGGCAATAAACAAATCCATGACATCAATTGTAACGTCATTAGATACTGCACTTGCAAGAATACATTTTTCCTATAAATTTGAGTCAAACTCATATATGTCTCTACTTGAGGGTCAAATTTAGCTCAGACTCTAAGCCATTCTACATTAAGGATAGTTTTTTTTGCAAATATTCATGTGTTGTGGATAACTGTAGATAACTTAGTCTCACTTTATGTTGGTTATAATTCTTGTGAGGGCTTATAATAATTTGTTATGGGTACAAATTTATTTCAAAATTATGCTTAAACTAGAAAATATCTCTTTATTTTTTGTGTGGTTAATAATTTAGATACTTTTATTTTGGGTAATTTAAGTTCGCTCTTTTGGATAATTTTAGTCAAAACTTAATAAAAAAATTCTATAAAGGAAAATTTAGTGGAAGTTTGTTCTTTTCTAGGTTAGTTTTACTGGAAAACCTTAATAGTTTTGAAGTTGTGAATTTCAACTTGAATATTTAAAGATAATTTTTTGTTGTGAATAATTTTAGCTTACAAACATAATATTTTTTAATTTGATTTTAGTTCATATTTATAGATATTTTTATCCTATGATAATTTTAGTGGAAATTTATAAATATTTACTCTTAATGAAAAAAAATTAGTTCAAGTATGTAAATATATATGATCCATTTCAATCCATAGTCTTCAAGTTTTTATTACCACAAAAATAATTTTATCTTATATTCACAATTTAAAAATAAAATAAAATTTAGAAGCAAATGTAGCTAAGACTCAAACATTATTGACATGGGTATAATTATATTTGAAAATGGAATAATTTTAGTGAGGATGTATAGATATTCTAGTTTTGGGATAATTTCAACCAAGCCTTATAATTATTTGGATTTGACAACAAATTTAGCTCATTGTCTTGAATAATTTTGATTTTAGGGCACATTCAGCTCATACTTCTAAATAGCTTATTATTTTCAATTTCTATGTAGCTTCAAGTATAATTTAAGTTAATACTTTTTGATGCTTTTCCCTTGGGGAAATATCATCCAATGTGTTAGGTGTTGAAAAGATTTTTTAATCATATTTTCCTTCTATGTGTTGCTACATGAATTATCTTGCAATGTTAACATTTCTTACCTTAAAACATTCCAACAAACATCCTCAAGAACATATTTTTGGAGCTATCAAATGTCCTTTTCTCTCTCTCTCATCTATTGTTTTCATTATATTGTATTAATAGTAAAGTAGAAAAGTTTTCCATTGGAGCTACTAGTGTCTTTTCCTATCTCTCAAGTTCGATGTTTTGTTCAAACTATATTAAAATAATCATTTGCATTCACTTTAAATAATAAGAAGTTACAAAATAATACTTGATCACGTGATTCAAACCAACTAACTCCCGAATGATTCCCAAATTTATTGAAATTTTGTTTCTATATTATAGTGATGAATTACATCAGGTGCATAGAATTAATAGAAAATTGAGCACATGTTTTTCTTTGAATTTTTTACAAATTCATATCCTCCACTATTAAATATGATGTTGTCCATCATATATAACTCTATTTCTTTCATTTCATGGTATTTTATTATTTAATTAAATCAAACTATTATTTTTTACAATGTTATGTAGAAATATAACAATCATTTTTAAAATAAAATAATATGAATTTGGAAACCAATCAATTTGTTTACAAAATCTAATGTAAATTAAATAAATTTAATAGAAGAGTTAATTCAATTTTTTAAGTCACCTATGTAAGAGGGGGAAATTCAAAAACAAGTAGTCCTTCCCTTAATTTTATGCAAAATATTTTTGAATTTACAAAATAATTGTTTAGGTACATATAGATCAATTGGACATCATAATTGTAAGGAAAAAAATCATGAATATTTAAATTTTGTCACTTCTATGTTATTAGGACATTTCTTCATGAAACATTAAACCACCAATTTGTTATGATCCATACTATATACATGTGCAACTTGATGAAAGTGAGTTATTCTCTTTGTCTTCCACTCTATTGGCTTTCAAAACAATTTATTTCTCTTAGAGTTTACACTTTGAGGAAAGGAGAATAAATTTGATCCAAATACAAGGGAAAGGTTTATCCTTAGAGAATGGACATGGTTAGATACCAAGTGACAAAAGTGAGCAAGCTATTCTTTTCTTCAATCTTTACCAAACTTAGGAGGGTGTTTCCCTAAGGTCTCTAGACAAGTTAAAAATAATATAAAATTTAACTTATGTCCACACAACCACACCCCATGTTTCCACGAAAAGACCTATTAAGCCTCTGTAAAGTAGAGTATGACAAGTTTAAATGTCATAAATTATTAGTATTATTTGATTATTATTATTAACAAACACACATAATTAATAGAAATGCAAATCTCTTTAATAACAAACACAAAAAGTGTATTCAAATTCTAGTTTTTTTTAATCTATATCACATTACATAAAAAATTCACCTACATATGATTATGAGAATAGAATATAAATTTTGTACATTTGTACCTTTTTGAATATTAATATAAATATTTAATTATGATTTAAAAAGGTAATAAAAGCCAAACACATACTCATAGCTCTTCTTTCCTAATAAATTAATGCTAATGGACTAATACTAATATCTTTTTAACCTTTTTCCAAGTGCCCTACCCATAAGTACTTGGGTTGGGATCCCAAGATAACAATAACAACACAAAAAAAAGTACCTTAAGAGTTTTTCTCTTCTATTAGGATTAACATTATACTCAAATACACATTGTAACTCAATTATTTATGTAAGCATCACAATGTCTTTCCTAGGGTTAGCACAATTATCTCAACACTTGAGACATCTACACATCAAATGGAACTTGCAATTCAACTATAGACATATATCATACGACAATTACAAAATTCTACAACCATGCTTTGGTATCTATACAAGATATAATGAGTTTCACACTAAAAGGAGAATCAAGTAACAATAATGCAAAACTTGATAACAATAAAAAATCATAATATTAAGGTTCCAATCTAAAGAATTATCTATAGGTTCTTCAAGGGTTGATGTTATTGAAATATATTAGGACAAGAGTAACAAGGTTCACCAAAAGATTCAACTAGCTAGTAACATTATGGCCAATGTAGGGAAAGGTACCACAAGAATAACATGCAAGGTTGGGCCTTACACTATAAATGTTCTTCTAATGTATTTACCACCTTAAGATTTAGAATTAATACCCTAATTACCAAGAATGAATTATGAAAGAAGTTGCAAAGGTTGCAAATAAATTTGAACTATTTTATGTAGAATTCTTTGAGTTTCTCTATCTAATAGGTAAAAAATACTCTATTTTGGATCATTGTATACTAGTACTAAAGTTTCAGAATCATTAGAGGTGATGAGATTTGATAGGAACTTTTTAAGCTGCACAATTCCTTCCAAACTAGGAATTTGTGGAATGTTTTGGAATTGCATCTATCAAATACCAAAGAGAATTATAGGAGTGCATAACAAAGGGGAACATAAGGGTATTCACGATGGCTTGGTAAACATTCAAGGTTTGGAGATAATTAGATGCCCCAAGTTGGATCAACTTTGATGTGGTTAGAAAATTCATTTAATATTGACATAATTATTTGGTATTCCACTCAATTGAGCTTGCATAAAATATGAAGACTTCAAAATTCCGCATTTATGGGTTTTAATATTGATTGATCATGCTCATGCAACTCAAATTTTTCATCTACTCAAGTTGTTTGATGGCCCTTTAAAGTGTAGTATGTTATCAGTGTGTTGAAAGACAATAGCAGATGGATGTCAAACCTACAACATCTTTAAAACAAGTCCATTTATGCACCTTTATTATGATTAAATCATTCTTAGAAATGTAAGGAAAGCTTGTGTACTATTTCAAGAGAGCTATCAAGAAGGTGGTGATTCTTGTCAAGCCTTTACCACTTGATCTTGCTCAAAACATCATTAGACAAGTAGCCATGCTTGTTTGTTGTGTACATATCATTAACTTCCTATTCCAAACCAATTGTACTCTGTTATAGAACATTCCTTCAATTGATTATAAAAAATATGTATACAAGTATATTTCAAATAGCACCCTCGAACATGTGTTTCTCATAATTATTAATGTAATCTACAAAATAAAAGTAAACCTACAAAAATAATATTTATACATAAAAAACAACAAAATGCATCATACTTTAAATATCTTTATATACAAAAATAGATTATAAAAACAATATATCTTTTATACATAGATGAATTATACTTTCTAACATATTAAATTACAAATATTTTTCTATCAACATGCCTTACTATTTATTTAATTGCACTTAAAAATAAAGAAACCCACTCAGAAAGGAACTGATTCATCACTTGACTTTTTGTAGTCAACCAATGGTAGTGTCATCTCAGACCCCCAAACAGTACATTAATTAGGTGACTAAAATTAAAATAACTTTTAAAAAAGTGCTCCTAAATGGAATTTGTCCAATTAGGCGATTCTAAAGATGATTTGACAATGACAACCATTGACTACTTATCTAGGTGAGAAAAAGAAATCAAAATTCGATAAATAATGACAATACACCTGCTACATATGTCACATCGATAAGGTTGGCAAAGGAAAAGGGATTTTGGCGCTTTGCAGAGTTTCCACACGTTTTCCTTAATTAATTGTATGTTTGCTTTCCACGGTAAATTTAGATTGAACTACTGGATTCTTGAAGAAATTTGCGATCCTTTAATGGTGGATTTTTGTGAACTGTGGATACTTGGAGCTCAATATTTGGGAGTTAAAGTATCATTTTCGATTTAATTCGTATTGAAATGCCCTGCTCGATGCTTTTTTGATGAAATTTAAGATTAGTTAGGGTTTGAACATATTACGATGGATTATAGTCTTCTGGCCCCTGGAAATATTGCTAAATTTGGTGCGACGATCGGTTATTTGGTCCCTGGACTTTAGCTTTACTTCGTAGTTTGGCGTTCAAATTTTCAGTTATTATGAGATCAGAGTTAATTATTGGTGTGAGGATATCTGTATTGGAGCAGGAAAGTTTTATATACACTGTATATCCGTTTGAGGAAATTGTGCATACATTGTATATCCGTCGGTAGTGATCATGAAGAAGTCAAGGAAGGTCGTAACGCGAAGGGTAGGGAAGTATGAGACGGGAAGGACTATTGGCAAGGGAACCTTCGCCAAGGTGAAGTTTGCGAAGAATACAGAGACTGGGGAGAGCGTGGCCATGAAAGTTATTGACAAGGAAACCATTCTTAGGAATAGGATGGTCCACCAGGTAAGCAGCTCTTCTTTTGAGAAAATTTGTGTGTTTTTGTGTTTTTCTTTTTGATGTTGTGGAAATAAAACCTCTACCAATGGGTAAGTTGGATATATGATACGAAATATGAGCTCTTTTACTCAATAAGTAGGTCGCATAATTGATATATACCAATTCAGTATTAATAGGCTATGGATAAATGGTCTGATGTCGATTGAAGTTTTTGCATAAATTGTTGTAATTTAAATTTAAACTTAATTTGGTTCGTATTTAACTTTCTAGGGAGTAGAATTGAATTATTTAAACTTAATTTGGTGTGATGTCAATTAAAGTTTTTGCATAAATTGTTGTAATTTAAATTTAAACTTAATTTGGCTCGTATTCAACATTTTAGGGAGTAGAATTGAATTATTTCCAAGAATTATTTAAATTCAATTTGAAATCATTTAATATTAAATGTTTCGTATAATGCAATTTAATTGCTTTCAAAAGTTTGATTACATTCACAAAGTAGACAATCTACAACCTATCCTAATTCAATAGTGACAAGTTGTGTGGATAAATGTCTTGGTTTGATTTGAATATTTTACGTAAACTCTCATGATTAAAATCAAAATTTTAGTGCGTAAGAATTAAATATTTTGAGTTGTTGAATTGAATTTTTTTTCAAGAATTTGATTGCTCTATTTTTATTGGATCAATTGTGCACAATCTATCAAGTTTTTGTCCAAAAAGAACAAGCACAAACTAAATAATCTAATGTTTTAGGAATAAGAATTGTTTTACTACTATATTATCAAAAAGGGAAAACATAAATCCTACCATATAACGTGGCGGGGATAAAAAAAAATGTTACTTATACATGTGCAAGTTCAAATATAATGTCATACTCTTCATTGAAGGGCCTTTTTGAATGCAAGAAAGCTACCTATTTTTCTTATTCATGTCCAATAAGGGATTTAAACACAAGTCGCTCTCAAAAAAGTGCATCCATTTTACAAATTATACCAATTAAATTGGACAAAGATGATGAGGATGAAGATGATGATAAACAATAGACAATATTCACACAAGACAAAGTTAATTACCACATATTGTCGGTTTGATCTATTTGATCCATAATCAACATATAAAGTATACATTACATAGTTTATGAAATAGCCCCAAAATCTACTAATTAATTGTTGAACAAAAGTATTGAACACATCTCAATGTAAAACTTAGGGTAATGTTCAGAAGAAGGATTATAAATGGCTATTGGACAACATGTGGAGTGAGTTTTGATTTAAAAAAATAAAATTATTTTTCCAATGTTATCATTTTTTTGTTTAAGGACAAAAAGAGCCTAATCAACACCATTAAAACTTGAAAAATGGTTTTTGGATTGTAATGGCCTCTAGGTGTTTCAGTTTTGGGTTGAAAAGGGGAAATTTTATCTAATAGTGTGGAGCTTACACCTACCATTACTATTTTGATATTTTAGAAATCTAATCCATTCAATGTTGGAAAAATCCTTTGTAGTTAGTAATGACTTCCTCTTGGAAGATTTTTTTTTAGGAAATATCATAAATATATATTTTTTGAATCATGGTGATGTGTTAAAAACTATTTTTTATATTAATATTGTATCAATGAGCCATCATTATCAAAATTATAGTGGAGTTGTTAAATTCCAAAACAATATTGGCACCAACTTTAAATATTTCACCCAAGGGAAGTCATTATTAATAAATATGATTATATGGTTGTTGTGGTTACCTAATTTTATGTTATATTTGGTTGTTGTGACTTGCATGCAATAAAGCTTGGTTTTGATGAGCAAAGCAATGCTATTGGCCCTTTTGACTATTTGCATACATCTCAAATCATTTTCTATGGCATAAACTATTATTTTCTCAAACTTGTATAATTATATATGTTATAACTCACACATGTTATACAGGAGAGTATATGAAAGTTGTTATAGAGCACAATCTTGAGTTGCATCAAGGATTATTTCTATGTTAATAAACACCAAGCATGGGTAGGAGTAAACACTCAAAATCAAAAAATGCTTAGAAAAAAGCTTGATATGCTTTCACCCTAAGTTGTTGGTTCTAGTTTAAGGATTAAAAAAATATTGGGATATAAATATATTTATTACAATCTAAAAATAGGAATTAAGTTTGGAATATTACATAGCATTGTATAATAAACAAAATCAACACAATCTCAAATGTCATTCAAAAATGAATATTAAAAAATATTTGATGTTCAAACTATAATATTAAAATAATAATTCAAGTTCAACAATTAGGTTTTAGTGTCATATAGGCCTTCAAATCAATGATTTTGTTTTTGAAGGCCTATGTGACACTAAAACCTAATTGTATAACTTGACATTATTATTTTAATATTAAGTCTTGAACAACAAATATTTACTTATTTTCATGTTTTAAATGACATTTGAGTTTATGGTGGTTTTGTTTATTATATGATGTTATGTGATATTCTAAACTAAATTATTTCTTTTAGGTTGCAACATAATATATACAAAAGTGAGTCTTGTTTAATTGGTTCTAAGGGCTCTCCTGACATTTTGATTCCCTATTTGTGGTTTGAATCTGAAGGTTGGTGTGCTATTCTAGACCTATTCCAGTTAGAAGCTTGCTCTAGAGTTATACCTAGTGTATTTTTGTCCAAGGAACTCCATTTTACATATAGAATTTAGTGTATTGATCAACTACCATTTGAACTTTCAAGATGTGATTTTGTATAGAATCATATGATAAACAAAACCACCATAAAATCAAATGACATTTAAAACATGAACATTTAAATTTATATTCGTTGTTCAAAATTTAATATTAAAATAATAATGTCAAGTTCAACAATTAGGTTTTAGTGTCATATGGGCCTTCAAAAATATCATCATCATTAACATTTGATGATGCAAGAGAATTTGAAGGACCACTTGAGCAATGTCATTGCCACTTGCACAAAAACTTTGCTTGATATCTAGCTCCTCAAATGTAAAATGTTGGGAAGTAGAGGCATCCAAGTCAATATGCTCTAGCTTTGTAACCTTCAACCTTGTGTCCCCTTCCTTGTAGCCATGTTGTTTATGTGAAAGGAGGCACAAGTTTGAATGCACCTACACTAAATCCTCTATGTTTTTTGAGTGTAATCAATTGCTTTTTATTGAGTAGATGGAGTATATGCTCCCAATCCACTTAGATGCAGATGAACTAGCAACCTAGATTGAGGTAGAGTTTGAGAGTTATAATTATAAAATTTAAAAGAAAAATGAAACTTCAAACTTGAAAATATTTGTCTTTAGATAATTTTTATTATAAAACTTGTGATAAAACTTTGATTGCAAGAATATGTAGGTGTTGGGATTGTTGGCCATGAAAGTACCACCAATTATTTCTATCTTTCTTGAACTTGTCATGAAGAGATTCAATACTTTGACCATTGGAGTGTGCAAAATAAATAAACTCACTCATGACCACATCATACAAATTAGGATCATGGAAGATTCTATGTTTCTTTATACCCTTTGGTGACTTCAAAATCTCTATATAGGGTAATACTTGTTGGCACAGAAAGAACCTCAACACTATAGTATTTTGGAATCAATATGAAGGAAAGATTATATAGTAGGGTGGTCTTTGTGTTCCATATATTTTCAACAATTTATACATACTTGATTGAAGAAAGTTTCTTTAGGATCTTCATTTTTCTCATTTATGATGGTCTTCATATTTCTAATCATTGAATCAATGCTATCATATCTCTCTCCCAAAAAAGGCTTGCCCATGTCAATATAATGAATCATAATCAAAATGAGCTCAGTGAAACCAAGGATATATTCCATATAATCCTACCAAGAGTCATCTAAAATCATGTGTTTAATATTTTCTACCCTCTCAGTGTTGGCTTGCTTCCTTATGTACCAAATTTGGCTAATGACCATGCTAGAAAGTGCCTCTTAAACTTTCACAACTTGTCTCAAGATAATTGTGTTGGAGGAAAAATGGGTCTCAACAACCTATTTGAAAAAAAACTTCACAAAAGAAAACATAATCAAATTAAGTTTAAAAAATAAAATTTCTAAGTAACTAAAGTGAAACATAAAATATTAAATATTTTTCACTTACCTTCAACAACTCCAATTTAAAAAATGGTCTAAATATGTCTCATGACATGTGGTGGTTGGTGATGAATATGTGGATCTCTTCACCATACAGATAAACCTTTTTGATGCAACCAATTTTGTTGCCAATATTTTGTAGTATAAGGTTGAGGGAGTGGACAACCCAAGACGTTCAAAAGATGTGTGAATAACATTTGTCAACCAACAAATCAGTTGATTAACAATTATTTTTCTTGTTTTTTATTACTTGAACAATTTTATGATGCATCACATCTTCAATGGTTGTGATGAGGATGTTAACAATAAATTAGTCATCCTTCACCTCCCCCTCACAATATGTGATTCTCAAAAATATTTTTTCTTTAGTGTACAATGCAATCACATTGATCAAGGGTTGATTTTTAGCATCGTTCCATCTACCACAAATGATGGACACGCTTGTTTTATCCCATGAATCCCATGTGGGCTTCAATGAATTTATACAAGCTTGACTGCATTTTCCAATATGGTGCCTTGCATCTTCTCATCTCTTGTATGCATATGGAGCTTCATTATTTTTTTCTCAAAATTTCTTGCCAAAATGGTGAGTGAAAACATTGAAATCCAATCTAATTACATAGATACATCTTGTTATTCCCTTAAATAAACTAACAAAGAAGGGAACCTTCATATGGACTAAGGGCACACGAAGCACATTTGATAGACTAAAAGAGAAAATGACCTCATATCCTATGCTTATGGATTTCACCCTTCCTTTCACACTGGAATGTGATGCATCAAGAGAAGGAATTGGTACCATGCTCATGTAGAAAAAGAACCCAATTATATTTGAGAGTTGGAAACTCAAAGAGATGGATAGGTGGCTCTCCATCTATGACAAGGAAAGTTTGGCTATCATGCATGTATTAGTAAAATTCAAGTGGTACTTGGTGGGTAGCCAATTTGTCATTATAATTGATTACAATAGTGTGAGGTATTTCCTTGACCAAAAGGATCTAAATGAGTAGGATCAAAAATAGGTGAGAAAACTCCAAGGCCTATGACTTTGATATTGAGTATTTTAAAAGGGAGAAGAATGTTTTTGCTAATGCATTGTCTAGAAGGTTGAATCTATGTTCCATGTCTCATATCTTCATGGATTGAAATAATAAAATCATAGTATACTGTGCCAAGAATGTGTTTGTAGATAATGTTTTGGAAGGAACACTGCTAGACAACAAGAAGATGGTTTTCAATGAACTCATTCTACACAAAGGAAGAGTCTACTTGGTGTCAGAATCAAGAATGAAGGGAAATATTTTATGGCCAATTCATGATACTCCCTTGGCATGTCACCTTGTGTACTTCAAGACTTACAAAAAAATTAGTGAAAGGTTCAAATGGAGGGGACTCAAGGATGATGCCTTTAACCATATAAAAGAATACAACATTTGTCAAAAAATAAAATGGAAAAATATTCCTTACAAGTATTTTACATCCCTTACCCATCCCAAAGCAGAAATGGGAATTTTTTTTTATGGATTTCATCATGGACCTCCTAAACTCAAAGGTAAGGATTGTACATATGTTGTCGTGGACATACTAATAAAGTATGGACATTTCTTCACCATATCTTTAGATTGTAAGGCACCACAAGTGGTTGACCTATTCTTCAAGGAAGTGATGAAACTCCATGGACTACCCAAGAGCGCTATGAGTGGTAGAGACAATCACTTCATGGGTCTATTTTGGAAATATCTCTTCCTTTTGGCAAGAACCAAACTCACCCCGAAACTAGCTACTACCTATAGACACCTAAAATATGACCTTACCTAACCATACCTAATTTTAGTGTATCCTAAGTCATTAATTAAATAAATCACATTTATTTATTTAATTTATTTATCCCATCACCTTTATCCCACCTTCTCCTAGCCAATTAATTAAATAAATATTCATTATTTAATTATTAATTTATCCATTACCTTTATCCCCAAATCCTCCAATTAAATTAATTAATTAATTAATTTAGGCTAATTAATCCCCGTTACCTTTTCCTCTATTATTTAATTCCACATTATCCCCCAATCCTTATCCATTTAATCTTAGTCATTGAATCCATTTCGCATGGATCGAAACCTGAAATTTCCATCATGTGACAAGTGTCCATTTCACATGACTAACTAAGACCTTCTATACATTCATTGAATCTAGACACTTTCCAAAATTCAAACTAGCTTTCCATCTCATCCATTCATTTCAATTCCACCTCTTAATCCTAGTCATTCACATAAAGATGTTTCCTTAATCCTAATCCTAAACCTAGCCTTTATCCCTCATGTGACACTTGTCATATGACTACAAATTTGATCCAAACCTAACCCTCAATCAATCCTAGCCATCCATTAACCAATCCATCTTGACCCTTGATTTATCTCATGGAAATTATATAAATAAGGGGCCTTTCTTCCCATTTGTATCAATATTCCATATCCATATCCTTATGTTGTTGTATTTTCTATGTACTTCTTCCATAGCCTAGCTTATCTTCATCATATCCTCATCCTATCCATTTGATTATTCATCATATCAATCATATTATTAAAAGAGAAAATCAAGTGGAGCTAGGGTGCGCTCTACTTCAGCTCTATCTAAGGAGAAATAAGAGCTTTAGGAGAAGGTATTGTGTGTATTGATTTATCTTCTATGTTCTTCACCTTCAATCCATTTTCTTTCCTCCTTTTGCCATGCCCAGTGGAACCCATGTCCCTATTTTCACATTTTTGTGAGTTTTTGTTGAGTTATTAGTTGTAGGTTCCAATTCAACACTCAACCATGCTATTCGACACTTTCATTTGACAAAACCGTTCTTCTATCATAACTTTGATGCCTTCATTATATCTTATCGTGCTTATGTAGTGACTCGTTGTGCATCCGTTTCAACTTGCAACACTTCTATTCAAGGAAATCAGACCTATGTTTCAACTTTTGGCACTTATGTTTTGAGAAATTATGCATGCATTCTACTTAAAATTTTAGATACTTTTAGTGCTAACTCTTGGCTTTTCTCTATTTGTTTTTACTTTTTTCTAACATTATACTTGCAAGTTTTTTCTAATCTATTTTTTGTGTGTGTCTTATATTTCCCTGGCCTTTTGTTTTACAAAAATTAGGATTAATCATTATTTTTCCTTCAGATCTATGGTTTCTACAAAAGCCCGCTTCTATTTTGTTCATGTGTGCCTTCGTTTTGAATTTATATGCTTTCATTATGACTTTTTGCAC
The DNA here is from genome assembly GCA_007258455.2 of Sequoia sempervirens. Lineage (NCBI taxonomy): Eukaryota > Viridiplantae > Streptophyta > Pinopsida > Cupressales > Cupressaceae > Sequoia > Sequoia sempervirens. Next base: position 27,492 of record VDFB02342656.1, on the reverse strand, counting down.
CTCTGTGTCGACTTTCAATGCCCAAGTCTTACAAAGTTGCCCCTATGTTCTGATTTTCCATACATATGTTTCAGATTTTTCATGTTTCTATTATGACTTTTTGTGCTTCTACTTGACAAAGTCACACCTTTGCATAGGTATAATTAGCTTTTTTTGATGTTTCATTTCTTTTTTCTGTCAAAAGGCGGCATTGTTTATTCTTGTAGCAGATGTGTTTCATAGAGCTACACTTTTGTTTAGTTTCCTTTATAAGTTTTCCAAAGTTTATCTTTTTGCTTATCCAAAAAAAATCCTTCAAGGGCTTCACCCCAAAACCTGTATTAGCAGGGGGTCATGTTTGTCCCCCTGCACCCCCTATCTTTGGGTTGAGTATATCAACCCCCATCACAAAAGTGTTCCAATTTTTTATGGTTATCTTAATGTTAACAATCATTTTCTTTAATCATTTTTTTCATTTAACCCCTTGTTGTGTAGCCTGAAAATGCTTGTCAAAGGAAAAAATCATCAAACTACTAACATCTTTCTTACAAATTTTCTTTTCCAAGGCTTTATTTTTTCTACTAATCTAGGCACATTCCTTTTCTTAATGTTAATGAACATTGTTTGATGTGTCTTTGACAAAGTGTTGTGTATCTCTCCTCTTGTGCCTTCGTGTGATTTTGAGGATCAAAAACATCACTTACTCTTTTCTTTTCTTTATTATCCCAAGGAACCCAATGTGTGTATGCTTTCCCCTTGCACTTCGTGTGATCTTGGGTAACCAAAAACACTTAGATCATTCATTTTAGGAGGCCTACCTGGGAACTTCATCACCCTAGGGGACAACCTCAACTCCCATGTTCTAATAGAGCATAAAGAGTGGGAGGTGAATCAAAAGACACCTATGTTGAAGTGGATTCTTGTCAATCTAGAATAAGCCTCCAAGAACTTTATACCTTGGAGAAGTGAAGGTGGAGAGTGGGGTACCCTCTCCTCTCAACTATTTGGCATTATTCCCTTTCATCTAAGTATTTAGGCCTCACAAACCTTTTAGGTATTTAGAGGACTCCCTAGCAACCTTGTTCATCCTAGAATAATACATTTTGGTTGTTGCATAGTATGGTGCAAGATAACGTATCATGCCTAAAGTTACTTACCATGTATCTCCCTAAGTAGAGATAGAAACTCTTTGAGAAAGGTCTTAGGACCTCTAAATAAATGGGAAAGGTAAGCACTTATGCCATTGTATCCCTATCTATTGACTCTTGATAGATAAGTGCCTTGCACTAATCTTGAGGTATTAGCCTTTGGTTGGTGGGCTCACACTAAGTTAATGCTCCCACTTGAATAATTCTAGGCTTGTGCAAGTGCTTGTTGTGTTTTCTTGTGCTAAACTAGTGCATACCTATCTTCCAATTCTTCCTCCTAGTCACTTTGTTTATTTGTGTGCTCTTAAATCTACCTTCTAGTCAAGCGAGAAAATCCCCCATCCTAATACAACCAATCTTCCAATATTTTCATCCAAATCTATTTATCCAATCCCTCATCAATCCATATCATCTAAACCCATCTATCCTCCTTCCAATATTATCCCCTATCCATCCAAATCTCCTAAATCATTCCAACCTTATCCCTCATCCATTAAAACCTTTCCAATCCAATCTTCTAGCCAACCTAGTTCTCCATGTTCACCTATTCACCCCAAATATAATCTCACCCTCCATCTTCATCCTTAGGTCATATTCTTATAATCCCCAATCCATTTCTAATCCATCATCCTAATTTCCATCCTCATCCAAAATCAATTCCAAACTTTACTCTTCTAATCAATCCTCTACCATATCCAACCATCTAATATATCCTCCATCCAACCTAATCTATTCTAATCCAACCTCATCCATTCCAATCCAATCCAACATCATGAACCCATACCCTAACCCAATAAGACCAAAGATCGCACTCAAGTTTAACCCCAATTACATTGATGATGACGATGATGAGGATAGCCTTGTTGACCAACCTGAATATGATCCATGTGATGATAATGAAAGTCTTGTGGAATAAGATGAGCTCTCCATGGTCATGCCACCTCAAAAAAAAATATCCACTCCCAATATATCTCTTATTTCTTATCCATCCTCTTCCTTTGATAAGGGAAACCAAACCATCATCCAAAATCCCCCTCAAATACAATCTACATCATCCCCATCTACCACTATAGATTCCATCCTCACTCACTACTTCAACAATGATAAATCTATGCCATGCTTAGATACTTCATTAGTATTGGTCCTAAACTTCCATCCTCCCCACCTCCATCTAGTCCCAATCCATCTCATATTGCTTATCCTTCCCCTTCCTTTGACAAGGGAAACTAATCCTTTGTCCAAAATTTCTCTCCAACCCCATCCACATCCCAAATCCCCATCATCCTCATCCTCATCCTCAATATACCATCCATGAAAGGTTCCACTTCTTATTCCACTTGTTCGTTTCCCACATCCTTACAATCCACATCACCCCAATATTATAAATCTACTTCATCCCATGTCTCTCATGATTGCCTCCAAGGACTATTAGCAAAGGTGGCTAAATCCCCATCTAAAAACAAAGTTGTGAAATATTCCCATGTCATTCATCCACCTTCATCCCCTCCACATCAAGATAAACCCCAATCTAAATCTCCTATCTCTCCATCCATCCAATTAACAGAGTATGCACACCTTTCCTCCCCCATCAAACCATCACTTAGTCCAAAGCATTATATCATGGATTCCCCTCCATATCAAGATTTAAACATCCATTCCATCCAATCAAATGAGCCCCCTCCATCTCATGATTCCCTCCCTTCCACTTCATCTCATGATCCTAACCCATATCAAGAGCCCAATATCCTTCTAATCCCCCTAATAATCCCCTTCCTCATCAAGAGAAATATATAACCCCTCCTCCCCTTCATGATGCCCTTCCATCCCAAGAGAAAAATATCCCTTCTATACCATCTCCCAATCCCTCACCATGTCAAGATCAAAGTGTCCCTTTATACCCCTCTCATGATCCCCTCACTTCCACTCCATATTTTGATCTTCCTCTATACCATGATCCCTCTCCAAGTCAAGATCAAATAATCCCTTCATCTCCATGTCATGATCCTAATCCTCCACAAGATCTCATCACCCCTATCCAAGCTACCCATGAACCCCACACCTATCAAATAGGTTCTTCCACTTTCATCTAATTTGGTTTACTCCAAGAACCTATCATTTTCCATATCGTATTCCCCTCCAAATAGACTCGTGTGCTACTTCCAAAACAACAAGTATCCCATTGGAAAATGTATTTGTCAAACTATGCATTTGAAACATAGATTTTTGGGACCCTAATGCTACTCTTACACTTCTAGGGTTTTTCACCTAAAAGGAGAGAGATAGGGCCAAAAATGCTTATGATTCACTCAAATCAAAATATATGCAATTTTGTTTAATGTAAATGAACTTAACTAAATGCAATTGACTAATCTAAATGACTAAAGATGAATGCAAAACTTAGATTTAGGCCTTGTTTGAAAACACGGTGTTGTTTGCAAAAAGGTTAAAATAATGAACAAAAATGCAGCTTTTAACTAAACAAAAAGTTGTTTCTCATAATATGTGCACTTGGAAGGTTGTAGAGGACTAGAGAACAATCTAGAAAGTTGATGAAATCTGAATTTGGGCTGACTGGGACTCATTCACCACCTTGGGTGAATCAGTCCCAGATCAAGACTTTTCTGCATAGAACCTGTTTTCTGATAGTCGGGGATCTAAAATTGCATCTAACTCAAATATGTGCCTTAGGAGGGACTCATTCGCCATGCATGGTGAATCAATCCACTTTATGATTTATGCAATCTCAAAACTCAGATCTGTATCTTGACACCTGCACATCAAATTCTAACGAAAACCTGATTCCAAATCTCAGAAAATTCCTACAAAACAGCTTAAAAGAGTTTATCTAATGGGGGCCTTGCCTTAGTCAAACCCCTAGATAGGTAATTAAACCTTGGATAAATAAAAATCTACATAAACCCTAGCCTTAGATGTGTTAAAGACTAGGAAAGTCTGAATCATGACACAAACCCTATTCTATTGATCTAGAATAAGACATGCAAGAAAGATTGAAATGATGCAAGATCTCAACCCTAGAAATCTCACAACATATGAAAAAGAGGGATGAAATGACATGCAAATGAAAAACCAATAATATGCAAACCTTAATCTGAAGATAGAGTAAAAATGGAAGATGGAATCAATAGGAAACCAAGTCCTTAGGCATGATTTAGTGGCTAGTTGCACCTCTTCACCCTAGATTTCTTCATGATTCACCATAGGCATCCATCATTAACCCTTTGCAATGTTGGATCTTGACAAGAGAAGTGAGCTTCAAGATCTACAAAAATCCTAGTTTGTTGCCCTAAAACTTCAACTTTTGCTAATGAGAGACTTGACTTTATGAATTGCTCTTGAAGAATGCTAAAGAGATTAAAAATTATGAAAAGGATCATGTGAAATGACTTGAAATGAGTATTTATAAGCAACAATACCTTATTTTCTCGTTAATTAGACCTAAGAGGCCGACATTCACTAGAAATAAAAGTTAAATTGATTAAATTCTTGCTTAATTTTGGATTTTCCCTCAAAGGGGACTCATTCCCCACCCTTGGCGAATGGGTCCCACTACTGTTGTTTGAAGGTGGGTTGTCGGGGTATGATGTCATTAAATGTTGTTTGTCGAGTTTTATGTGATTTCTCATGTGAAACGAGCCTCTAGATCAAAATTAATGGCTCTAAAGGGCCTATAAATGTTGTTTTGAAGGGTAAATGATGCAAAGGGACTCAAAAGTGGGTCTAATTATGCGTGAAATTGTCTCTTTTCTCAAGAGGGTCCAATTTTCTACGACACAACATTATCAAGGCAAAGGGTTAGGCCTCCATGAGCAAGGCATATTATAACCCATCCAAATCCAAGCAAATCTTAATTTGCATGGCCTTTTCTATAAAGCTCAAGACGTTGGTACTCCTCCCAAAACCCACATCCCTCCACTTAAGTCCAAACATTCATATCCTCCATCTTCCAAATCCATCTTGAGACCTTATATTCCAAAGCCCAATCCTTCATCCCTTCCATCTATTTTGGGCCCTTATGTCCCAAAACCAAGTCCTCCATCCCTTTCATCTATCATGGGTCCTTACATCCCTCCATTCACTATCCCTATCCTCCCTATCTCAAAGTCCTTTCATTTTATCATAAACCAAGATCAATAAAGGCATTTATCCTTAAAATCCTAAAAATGTTAAACCATCCATAAGACCTTCATATCATTCCCCTCCATCCACCAATCCAATTTCTCTTGGAAGTAGTTTGGATGCCAAACACAAAATTCATAAAGCAAAAAAATCCACATAAATCCAAGGATCAACATGTCCCCTCAAAATACATGCCAAAATAAAGGAAAATATGATCCAAAGGAAAAAAGCTAAATCCAAAAGGCCACAAAAGCCTAAAAAAATAAAGACAAAATCCATGTGGATCCCAAAGCAGCTCATAGAAGCAATGCACCTCAAAGAGCAATCTAAATTGACATCCAAATTTGATAATCCAAAAGCTTCCTCTAATCCTCCATCTAAAAACCCCATATTCCAAATCCCAAGATCCGCTATCCTAAGTCCTCCATCATCTCCTCATTATGTTTTGGTGCTCTATGTCCCAAAATCCATCCCTCCATCTAATTTAAAATCCACTTCTCATCCACAACTCCACCACCCTTAAATTTATGTGCCAATGTTGGTCTTGATGAAATTTCCATCCACTCATCCACAAGTATTCCAACCCTCCATCCATTATCCAACATTTATTTCCCATCAACCTCCATTAATCCAATCCTTTGCATAAACCACCTTAACTTTTTCCATCATGTCATCATTGTACCAATGTCTATAAGTATACCTCTAATTTCCATGGTCCATTATAACACATCTTCGAGGGATACCATCCATGGAACTAGATGCTTGATTCCTTACTCCACCTCCATATCAGCTATCTGCTATCCTCCAAATCCACATATTCACATGCTTATCCTCATCCTTATCTATCCATACTATTCCAAAAATTCCAAAAATAAAAATAAATAAAGAGAAATCGTTCTTCCAACAGTGAAAACCACTTCTTGTGGTGCCTTGGGCAAGTATCATGATGAAAACTTAGAAAATAGGTGTCATGTGTAATCCCCCATCCTTTCGTACTCTACACTTGGGGACAAGCTTCATCTATAATACACCCTATCCATATCCTTCACATCCCTCATCCCCAATACATTATTTGATCTAATTTCATCTTCCCTTCCCTCCTTTTATCTTGACAAGGCTAAGGATATTCCCAAACATCATGTATCATACCTACCATATCTTATCACATCCTTCAATATCCTCCATCCCATATTATGCATCCTATTTCCTTCCTCCCATCCTATCCAAATCCATCCACCCTTACCATATTTGATCTTGATAAGGAACCTCCATGCTATCCTTCCCACCATATATTATTCACATACTCCAATATCCATCATCTCATATCCCCCATATTATTCATTTCCTCCCATACTATATAAATCCATCCACCCTTACCATACTTTATCTTGATAAGGAGTCTCCATGTTATCCTTCCATCCATACCTTATACATATCCTTTGTTATCCTTCATCATGTATCCCTCATCCTACCTCCATCCTCCTATCCTATCCAATTCATCCTCATTTTTCACCCTTGATCTTGATAGAGAGCTAGGGGAAAACTATCCATGCATGCTTTGGACAATGCAAGCCTCACTCTCATTTCCATATATATCCTTTATGCACTATCCTTTTATCTCATGCATCATTTTCCATCATCTTCCATCCATGATTGTACTACCTCTAGTGTGAGGCATATTATTCCCTTACAAACATAGTCCTTGGAGCTCCATCCTCCTATCCATCTACTCATTCCATCTATCTCCTATCTAAGTAATCTTCCTATCCTTCTATGAAGGATTGGTTCTCCCTTGTCCTTGGATCCTATCCATTCCTCTATTATATCCTAATCATCCTATCCTACATCCAATCCTATCCTATCCAATCCACTTATCCTCTATCTATCCTTACAATCCAACCATCCAAAATGCAATCAATCCTATCCATGTAATCCAATCTTACAATCCATCCCATCACCCATAAGGAATCCATGATCTTAATCCAAATCAGTTGAAATCAATTGATCCATTAATCCAATTATCATCATTGGGATGTATCCTTCCCAATCCATGTGTTTCTCTTATTGTTAACAACATAATCCTTGGGGTACACATTGTTCTTATTGTTAACTTTGCTATCCTCATCATCAATCAATCAATCAATTTTCAACTTGACTTGGAGCATAGTCCTTACTTGTTTTTGGTTTGTCGTGTATGCTTTCTTGTTACTTGTATATTTTATCATTATTTGCATCTATTATGGTTTTTGCAAGTTCTATTGTCACAAGGGCATCATGGTCTTCCATATCATAGTGTTATAAGCCATATGTTTGCATTTGACCTTTTTGACCACGTACTTGGCACATTGTCATCATGGTTCCTTATACCTTGGTGCATAATGTCAAGTATAATATCAAATTGAGGTTACTTATACTATTGCAACATGATGATCATTCTTCCTTCCTCTCCATTCATATCTTCATTACCCTTAGCTACTTTCTTCCTTTCATCCTTCATCCTCTAGTCCTCTCATCCATTTTGAGAGCACACCCATGTTCTTTGAACCTGCCTATCCTCTTGAGGGGGCATAACACTATCTCCTCATCATCCTTCATCATCCTCACCAATGACTAGGGAATCATGGCACTAGTCCTTATCCCTTTCCTACCCACTATGTTTTATTCTTTTCGAAACGATGTTACTTCTCTTACTTGCAACATTATCTCAAAGAGGGGAAAAATGTACCCACCTAAAATATGACCTTACCCAACCAAACATAATTTTAGCTTATCCCAAGCCATTAGTTTATCCCATCACCTTTATCCCACTTTCTCGTAGCCAATTAATTAAATAAATATTCATTATTTATTTAATTAATTTATCCATTATCTTTATCCCCAAATCTTCCAACTAAATTTATTAATTAATTTAGGCTAATTAATCACCATTATTTTTTCCTCTATTATTTAATTCCACGTTATCCCTTAATCCTTATCCATTTAATCTTAGTCATTGATTCTATTTCACATGGATCACAATCTAAACTTTTCATCATGTGACAAGTGTCCCTCTCATATGACTAACTAAGACCAATGAATCTAGACACTTCCTAAAAGTCAAACTAAATTTCCATCTCATCTATTCATTTCAATTCCACCTCTTAATCCTAGTCATTCACATAAAAATGTTGCCCTAATCTTAATCCTAAACCTATCCCTTATCCCTCATGTGGCACTTGTCACATGACTACAACTTTGATCCAAACCCTAATCCTCAATAAATCCTAGCCATCCATTAACCAATCCATCTTGAATATTTATTTCTCTCATGAAAATTCTATAAATAAGAAGTCTTCCTTCCCATTTGTATCAATCTTCCATATTCACATCCTTATTCTATTGTATTTTTTGTCTACTTATTCCATAATCTAGCTTATCTTCATCATATCCTCATCCTATCCATTTGATCATTCATCATATCAATCATATTATCATGTTGTTGGTTTGATAAGAAACCGCATTCTTCCATCAACACATCAAAAGAGAAATTCAATTGGAGCTAGGGTGCACTCTAATTCAGCTCTATCTAAGGAGAAAGAAGGGTTTTAGGTGAAGGTATTGTGTGTATTATTTTATCTTCTATATTATTCACCTTCAATCCATTTTCTTATCCTCACCACCAACAAATAAATAGCTAGATTGAGCTTGTGAACAAATGGGTAGAAGTTTATTTGAGAAAATGTGTTACTGATCAGTAGAATACATATCAAATAGATTTACTTGTGGGAACATTGTTACAACACCATCTACCACATGTCAATCAAGATGACACCATTCATGGCCTTATACATGTATGAAGCCTAAAGATCCATTGATCTCATTCTAGTAGATAGTAGGGTACTGAGAGCAAGTGATGTGATCAAATAGAGCCAAGACATTATAAAGTCACACAAGAACAATCTCTAGTAGGCTTAATAGAATATGTATTAAAATTGTCATAATATTGAGAGAAAAGTTGAGTTTGGAGACATGATTTTTATGAGATTAGAATTGTACAATCAATCTTCCTTGAAGGCAAGTAGTTTGAAAAATATCAAACCATATTTCTATGGGCATTATAGAATTCCATGAAGGATTGGTGAAGTGGCCTATGAGTTGGAGTTTCTAGAGGGAAGTAAGATACATAATTTTTTTCACATTTATTACCTTAAAAAGGTGCTTGGAAAACATATAGAACCCTCATATCAGTTGCAACTATTTGATGAGGATGATAACTAGTTTTGATTCTTGAAGTAGCCATGGACATAAAGGAGAGGAAGCTAAGAAACAAAAGCACCAAGATTTTTCTAATTTAATGGAAAGATCTTGCAGTGGAGGATGCAATGTGGGAAGGCCCATAGATATTGAAACATTCAAAACTATAATTGTTTGAGGAAAATCAATTTTGAGTAGAGTAGACTTGTCATGTCATGTTTCAATCAATATAAGTCTATACATATTAGGTTTGTACTTGTGTCTTCCCTATTTTTGTCTACTATGTTTTTTCCCTTCCTAAGTATTCCCTTTCTTCCAACTCCACTCTTCCCTTCTTCCTAACAAACCTTTAGAATTCTCTATCTTTTCATTCCTTTCATTTTCCCCCATCCCACCACTGTATTAGTTAGGTTTTTAAACTTTCCCTTATCAATAGGATTGATGCTCCCCCTAGTGCCTCAACTTGTAGTTTGAGTCTTGAGGTATGGCTGACCCTCGATCCTTGATATTTCTTCTTGTGTTTCCCTTCCCCTCCCAACTTCCCAACACATGTCATATTATTTCCAATGACATATTTTTGGTGCAATATCTTTTAAAGTGGAATCTTCCCCACCCATGACCACTGTTCAAATTTGAATTTGTAGGTGTGTTGGTTGGCTAACCTATTTCGTTTGTGGAGCATATAAAAGAGTAAATGTTTTCCATTTAGACCATCATCTATATTTTAACCAAATTCCTTTCATAACCCATTTTTGAGGACTTGTATTCAAGTGTGGGAATCCTAGGATAAAGACCCTAGTGATTTTGAAGGGAAATCTCATATATTTTTCATATTCAAGCTTCATTTGACACAAACCCAAACAAAATTATATTGATTCAATTTTCCATTGTTGTTGGTATGAATTGCTATTATAGTTACTAATATTGTATAGCCATTTAAATGTGTTACAATCATTATTAAAATAATAAAGAGATCAATATTTACACCTACTATTTGTTGTTCATTGTAATAAAATTTCAAGAGTTGTTTTTATCATTTTCTATTTGAAATGTAATGGTCTTGTTGATGCATAAACTATAAATTTAATCTAATTTGTCTAAGGTTTGATTGAATACTAGGACTAAATTTTGGTTTTATCCAAATAATAAGTGTTTTTGGAAGGTTAAGAATTAAATTTGTGTTATTATTTTGACTCAATGCATTACAACAATATACTTGTACTATATATTTCTATGACAATTATGTTAATGGTTTATGAACAACAAACTTTAGATTCAATACTATTTTGATGTTTAGATAAGAATGTTAGCATCAATAACTAATTAGACCAATAAGATAAGGGTACGTGATAAAATATGTAACTATAATAATTTTTTGGACTATTTTTTGGCTCCAATTATAAAGAAATTATAAATACTACAATACATATATTGCTTGTGACTTGTAGAGATTTCTTTCAACTAGGATAAGAAATAAAATTGGTTGATCAATACTCTATTGAAGAATATACTATGCTAAGATTTTATGGATTAGGAGTAAAGCCCCATAGACTTCCAATACATGTGACAAAGATAGTATTTATCTCAGAATATATGGTTTATGGATAGTACAAATCAACCATTTTTTTTAAGTCAATAAAAGATGGGAATATTTCCTTCATTAACCTTTTCATGTTGAGGGTTCTCATTCAAGAGAATAATTTTCACTTTCGCATGTGAAATTCTAGAAATTTTGAATTTTGATGTTGACTCTCACTATTGGTATGATGCATGTGATGTGATTATAGAAAAGGTAGTGGCCAATAAGAACCTTACTACTAAAATTTAACATAAAAGTAAATCCTTGCTAGAAATATATAAAAATGTTAACTCTTGGGAAGAGGTTAAAAAAGTAATGGAAGAAAATTCAATTGAGAAAGAAATTATATTTTTCGAGCTTTTTCCATAAAAAAATTGAATTTGCAATTGCATCCAAAGCCCAAATTAGAGACAACAATTGGGAGATACAATAATTTTCATCTGAAGACAATTAATAAGCCTTCTTATTAAAACATACCAAAGGCTCTAGAAAGAGCTTATGTAGAAACTAATTGGTCAAGATATATACATACATATACATATACATATACATATGTATATATGTCTATGTATATACATATATATATGTAATATATGTTGTATATGTATGTATATGTATACATATACATATGTATATATGTCTATGTATATATATATATGTTGCTCTATAAGGAAGATATAGGAATTCCAAAAGCTACTAAATAATTAGATGATATCTTAGAAGATGAAGACTTTGATAAATTCTAGAATATAGAGCATCCCTCAATGATAATAAATACCAAATATGGTGATAAGGGTCAAGAGAAATAATTGACCTTCCATAAATTTGTAATGAAGATTACTCATACAAAGCTATTGTGACTGAAACCAAATAATAAATATATATTAAAGGGATAGTTATGCCCATAAAATGGGTTATGAAGGTGGTGGTTTGGTTTCAATGAGATAAGACATTGGGAAAGAACAAGAAGTAGAACCTAAAAAACCTCTAAATATGGGAGGCATTGGGGCTTTAGTTGATGAGTAGGTCCCATATGATACAAAGTGGGAGTACAATTTAATTTATTTTGGCTTAAAATCCTCAATTTTATATACAATCACAACTACAAGGATTTACAAGGATATTTATATCCTATATCTAAGTTAAAGGTTAAAGATTCAAGTGGTACATGAGGTGGTAGAGAATCAAGTGCTATTGGTGGTAGTGGTAGAGGTATTATTAGTGGTGGTTAGAAAGTTTCACACTAATAGAATATTCAAATGAGATCAATATAGATAAGTACTACAAACCCACAAGGCCATGAGAAGAGTTAAGAGACTATGTAGTCATAAATGCTTGTAATATTGTGCATAGTATCTCTACTTCAAAGGAATTAATTATAATAGGGATGAGAATGTATTATATTTAACATCAAACAAAGGCCCCTGATACTCTAAGGAATCATTCTTCATTCAAATATTAGATAATGCCATTATTCACAAGGTTTGATTATAAGGTTGAGTTTTCCTAAAAATTGCAAAAATTGCAAAGAGATAAAAGAAGAAGAGTTAAGAGAATGTACTACAAACCCACAAGGCCATGAGAAAAGTTAAGAGACTACGTAGTCATAAATGCAAGTAATATTTTGCATAGTATCTCTACTTCAAAGGAATTAATTATAATAGGGATGAGAATTTATTATATTTAACATCAAAGGCCCCTGATATTCTAAGGAATCATTCTCCATTTAAATATTAGATAATGCCATTAGACACAAGGTTTGATTATGAGGTTGAGTTTTCCTAAAAATTGCAAAGAGATAAAAGAAGAAGAGTTAAGAGAATGTACTACAAACCCACAAGGCCATGAGAAAAGTTAAGAGACTACGCAGTCATAAATGTAAGTAATATTGTGCATAGTATCTCTACTTCAAAGGAATTAATTATAAAAGGAATGAGAATGTATTATATTTAACATCAAACAAAGGCCCCCAATACTCTAAGGAATCATTCTCCATTCAAATATTAGATAATGCCATTAGTCACAAGGTTTGATTATGAGGTCAAGTTTTCTTAAAAATTGCAAAGAGATAAAAGAAGAAGAGTTAAGAGAATGTACTACAAACCCACAAGGCCATGAGAAGAGTTAAGAGACTACGTAATCATAAATGCAAGTAATATTGTGCATAGTATCTCTACTTCAAAGGAATTACTTATAATAGGGATGAGAATGTATTATATTTAACATCAAACAAACGCCCCCAATACTCTAAGGAATCATTCTCCATTTAAATATTAGATAATGCCATTAGTCACAAGGTTTGATTATGAGGTCAAGTTTTCCTAAAAATTGCAAAGAGATAAAAGAAGAAGAAATAAATTATAGAGGCTACCATAAGTATAGAGCCTACAAAAACTAGGGTGTTTCCCACATATGACTTATATAGACACCATGGAGTACATATATATTACGTCCAAAGTTAACAAACTAAAACATCAAATGTATTGCACTGTTTATGAATTAAGCACCCTTTCATTAGATTTTAGCTAAATGAAAAATTGTGATAAAATAAATGTAAAGGAGCATTGATGTGGTATACACATCATTACCAAAGATAGAGAGATGGAATGAAAGAGATTGAATAATCAAATATAAAATTTCCAGGTAGACCTAACAAATGAGAAACAAAGGAGAAGATTAAAAATTTTCTAACTCAAAATCTATGATCAATGTGAATGAATAGGCAATGATGCAACTAGAAGAACTAAAGAAATTTTTTGAGGAAAATACAAATAGCTATAATAATGAAAGTAAAAACTTAGAAAAATTACAATACAAGTCAAGAGGGAAGCAAGTATCTTAGTAAATAAAGTATAAAAAAAAGCTAATACAAGAGAAAATAAAAGTCGAAAAGATAGCGACAAAATTGTTGGAAGAGCCTTAGATAAAGTCATAATGGCTCTGCAACGGGTGCGAACGGGCGGGAATAGGCACGGAGGAGGATTTTTGAAATCCTCAGAAGTTGGCGACGAGGGAGATGAAGATCCTGACGCTGATCTCTGCTGTAATGGTTGCTTCAGTTTTGGTAGTTGTTGTTGTTGTTTTGTTTCGTTTGGAGGCGCTTCACAACATTGTTGTTGTGTTTCCTATTGTTGGTGCGAGGGGTTGTGCTTTTGTGAAGCTTCACCCCTGCTCCTTCCTTGCTGATGGGTTGCTTCCTAAAGCTTGGGTGTCTCTCTTTGGTGGTCATGCTGGGAATATTGATGTCATGTTCTCTCCTTCTACCCCTTTGCTACGTTTCTATCAGTTTATAGGGGTTGCAAGTGTGTGGTGCCTGTCGGTGTTTGTGGTTGGGAGTGAAATGGTGGAAGTCGTTTCTTGTGAGGCGGCTGGTGTTGTCCTGAGCGTGCTCTTGGTGTACTGTTGCCCCCTTTTCCGCTCGGCCCTTCATTCTCAAGGGCGTTGCTTCTTTGTCTGTTTCCCTTGCTGCGTCCGTGGTTAGCTTTCCTTCGTGGATGCTTCCTCTGGCTTGTTGTTCTTGGTGTCGAGCTTTGGTGCTTGGGTTGTTCTGCCTATATTGGCTCCGTTTGGTTGGGCTCGATTCTGAGAGATGTCTCTATTGCCCTATTCACTGGTGTTGCTTCTCTCTTCCTGCCCTCTCGGCTTCCTGTTGAGGTGGATATCCCTCCTTTTGAGGCAGAGGTGGTGTTCGAGAGTGTGGTCAAGGCTTTTTTGCTCCAGTTGACTCCCCTTCCTGCCTCTCCCTTCGTGCTGAAGCTTGTTGGCGGTCGGGGTGACCTATTTTTGATTAAGGGAGCTTTTGCTGCCCTCGTTTATGTTTGTTGTTAATTGGGTTACTCTTTCTATTGACCCGGTTGCTCTCATTCCTAATGAGAGCTAGTTTGAGCCCCTTATGGGGGATGGTGTTTTGTTACCTTCGGGGCGGGTTTGTGGAAGATGCTAGCTACGTGGTAGCCTAGTTGAAGATGTTTAAAGGAGTGGTGACTGTTCTTATTTTTGTCATCTTGTTGTTTGTTGCTTTGTTCTCAATAACTTTCGTCATGTTGTTGGGTTTGAAGGTTTTTGACACCGTCTCTTGTCCACTTTTAGGGAGATGGGGGTTTGCTACTTGTGTGGTGTAGAATGATCTCTGTTGGTGGATTTGTGTTGCTAGTTCCCTACTACAAGTGTGTTTGATGGGGTTTGGCTATAGAGCTCCTTTGAATTTTTTTTATTTTTTTTTTCTCACAATCTAGGCGGGTATGAGGTTAATGAGTACTGTTGTTGCTTGTTTTGTTCTTACTTTCTTCTTGTTTTCTCATTTTGTGACTTCTATTGAGGTGGTCATATCCTTTTAAGGTGGTGTTTGTGGATCTAGTGGAAAGTAGTGATCTTCTTCGAATGGCCCCTTTTTGGCTTCTCATGTAGAGGTGGAGCTATCTCTTATTATTGTGGAGATTAGGTTGGCTGGAAGGGATTGGTGGTGCTTTTGTGGGCTTTTGGTTGCCTTATGCTCCGCTTCATTGTCTTACCCTTCTATTGAGGTGAAGAATTTTGGGAAGCTAGAGTTGTTTTTGGGTGCTTTTTTTGCCTTGTTTCTTTCCCCTTTCCTATCTCCTATTGAGGTGGGGGCTGTGATTGGTGTTGAGATCTTGGTTTGCATCATGTGTTTGCTTCTATAGTTTTTTTTGGCTCTGGGCCTTTGATGCTTCTTTGGCTTTGACTTAGGATTGTTGTTGGTTCTGAGTGTTTTGTCGCTCCTAGTTATTTGGTGACCAGGTGTTGGTTGTTAGTTTGATGTGTTACTATGGTGTTTTTGTTGTTTCTACTTCTCTATTTTGTTGGGAAAGTTTGATACTTTGGTGTTTGGAAGTTTCCTTTCTTAGCTCTGTATAAAGTTTTGGGCCCTTTCAAAACCCTGTTTACCTTATCAAAAACAAAATTGGTGGAAGTGAGAAAAACTATAAAAATTTACAACAGGAGTTGGTTCAAAGATAGAAAAGAAATTAATATTTTCCAAATGCAAAGTATCTAAATTTTATAAAATATAAGGATTCATATAACATAATTTTGGGGGAATATAAATAAAAATATGATGATTTAAATAAAAAGTTTAGATTTATGGATAGTTTGCAGGTATAATTTGACAAGCTTAATAAATAATTTACTGAAAGGAAAAAGAGATGATTTCAAGAGAGGATATAACAAAGCAATGATTATAAATGATCTAAAAAAATAGTGAAAATGAATTAGCATCCAAAGAATTTCATGTAACAAGAGTGATTCATCAATAAATGCATCATGTATCATTCACAAGTGTATGAAGCTAGGTGAAGCTCAAGAATTATTGAATCAATCTGAAAAAGTTGCATGGAAAGTTAGAAGAATTCACAAAGTTATGTTTATTAATCCCTTTTGATAAAAAAGAGAATTCATTATAAATGATGTTTTCTATAAAGATGGAGAATATAATAAAGAACTATAAGGATTAGTTTCCTTGGAAGCTACACAAGGTAGACCTTTTTGGTTTCATTAAACCATTAATAACCTTGAAACTAAGTTTTCATGATACAATAAATAAAAGATTTGTTCTTAGTTTTGAATTGTTGATAAATTTACACATTAGTCATTATGAGTCACAACAAATTGTACCTACTAAATTAAGAGTGGAACATGCTACACAAGATGATATGCCAACCATTATTTAAATATAGAGCACAATTTGATTATTAATAATTTTTAAAAAATTATTGTATTTTTTATATTTTTCATTTTTCTATATACAATATTATATGTTTTAAGTGTTTGCATAATGGACAACAACTAGCAATTGTGGGCACCTCTATTTTATCATTATGTTGTTTTTATATAATTTATGGGTGTAACACTATAATATGAGTATCTTAAGGTTTATTCCAATATAATTTTTCTATTATATCCTCTATTTCCCTCATGGAGTTCTCTTCTTCTCATTGCTTCTATAATCTCTTTTTTTCTTATTTTATTATATATTTTTTAAATAAAAGTAATAATGATTAAAATATAGGGGTTCATCACATAGTGCAATGGTTAAGGTGTGGCATTGTTTTTTTTGCCACCAAGGTTCAAGCCTTTGTTGGTCCATTGTGATTCTAGACATTGTCCTCTCATTGATCTAATGTGATTGTAGGTTTGTACCTCAATGTCAATGTTGTTGGCGTTCATGTCATGAAACTTAGTGCTCCTTATTTTGTGTTCCAAACCCTTGCTAGGCTGGTGTGCTCATGGGATTTGTGCCCTTGCTGAGATATGTGCTCATGGGTTTAGACTATTCACGTGTGTTCATGCCGAGGATGAGGTCCCCTATTTGTGGCCTCACTTTGTTCTGACCAAGCTAAAAATCCTACATTTACTAATCAAAAATAAAATTAAAAATGATAGGAATGTATAGTTTAATCATCAAGGGAACAACACATTAAATAATTTTAAGAAAAAATAGAACTCGTCTTTATTTATAATTTATAATTAATAATTAATAAAATAAAATCAAGTTCCTTATGTTGGTGATCCATATTGTATTCTACAATCATATATAATGAACTAAAGGATATTACAACGAATCATATGGAGGCCTTTATTATCTTGATAATCAATATGTTTACCTTCTTTCCTCCAATGGACATATTTACTCTAGGGGCTTGCACAAACAATAATCTAGTGTTCACAAACTAGATTTGCTTAGTTCAACCTAAATGATAGTTCAAGGAAACCCTCTTGCAAGAAAAGCTTCATGATAAAACACTAAATTAAATCTACTATGAAAGTACACCCCTCTCAAGTTACCTCTTTTTATAGGTCCATCAAAAAAATAGATACTTGCTTTAGCTGGCCATGTATAGGCACTACACTACCCATTGCTAAATCCTTATAGATTTCACTGACAAGAAAGAAGCTAGTAGATAAAAAACATTAAAATATTTATAATTTTGGTTATTCTAACTTCCATGAGTGTGACCATCTTGTACAACCATCTTCCTCTTCAACTTCCATATGTTTAAGTAATTTTTTTAATATCCATGTAATATTGGATTCCACTAACTACTTTTTAACATAAAATTGAATGGATTGTGAAAAAATATGATTGAAATTGTCTACATAGACTTTGATGGACTATGAAAAACTAATGTGCATGGTGAGCTTATAGTTAGTTTATTCCTTCATACTTTAGATCTATGTTTCAACTAGTTTTCTAGGAAATAACCTAATTTAAGTTTCAAGATCCTCTTCAATATCCCAAGTACTTAATTAAATCCAAAGTGGATTTCTTTGATAAGATTTATCATCACACTTTGACATGCAACAATTTATTAATCAAGAATAATTTATACTTTACTTATTTTGTTAGATCTAGCAACCTGATACTAAGAAGCACATTGATTTTAACATTGTTGTGTGATTGTTGAGGATCAACATTCTGAGGCTATTTTATATATACTATTTTCTTATAAGTACCACAAAAATATTGTCATGAGAAATTGGAAGTTACTAAATAAACATTAAAAAATGAATGAATTTTAAAATTAAATTTGAAAATAAATTTTAGATCCTAAAATGGATTAGAAAATAATAACATGTTAATTCTTAAATAAGAATTGAAAATGTATATTAGTATGTCCATTGTATAGTTGGCAAAAAAATATAATAAAGAACAATTTGGAATATGGAATACATTATGAATACCTAATAAATCTCTTCCAATAGTCAAATCATCTACTCACTTTGACTATGAGAACCATCTTAATCCTAGTCTTTCTTTTCTTTTCTTTTTTGTGTACTTCCAATTACTATATCTCATGTCATTATATGTGTTCTTCATTATGTTGTATGTACTAGTATTAGTTGAAGCATTGAATAACCCCCTTCTTCACATGTGGACCTCCAAATTCCTAATGCCCTTTCAAAAAGGTAACTTTAGATACCATATCTAGTTGTATATATTCTCAAGTGGTTTTCTAAATTCTTCTTCTTCTTTTTTCTTATCATTTATTTAAAGAATATCAATACATTAAAAATATCCCATCTTCCACCAACTCCAATATCATGGTTTGGCATATATCGACAAGTTTGAAATATTCCAATATTGAATCATACAATATTTCACATTGACTAAGTGTTGCCCGAAGACTTTTTATTGATCCATTTGAGAAGGGACTCTTTATGAGTTTAAATTGTTCCATCATTTATGTTAAAAATCCTTGGCTAATTGTTCTCTAAGATTATATTTATTTATAATTTCTTCTATATATTGCCTATTTAATTCTAAACTTATAAAGAATTGTTTGGTTGAGATCTTTATCTTACTATAAAAATTAGATAGTTGATCATTGTTCTATTAATGAGGATACACAATAGACATGGCTTCAAGTACTTAATCTTGAGGGAATTGCTATTTAGTCTACAAGAAAAGAGATCTCATAATATCCTTTAAAGAGTACCCTTTAAAGGGCGGCTTTCTTGAGTTTCTTATTCCATCTACCTTGAGACTCCTTTGCAACATCATCTTTGGCATTGTCATGCACCTCATTATAACATTACTATTAAGAATTCCTTATTTTTCAACAAATGGTGTGAATCTTGATGTTGTAGGTTAGTCTACTAGACCACACACATTGCTAAAATATGGCATTATGTTTCTATATTTTGACAAGTGCACTTTACCACTTCCAAGAACCTACCTATTGATTGACATCTCTCGCAAATTGGAACATACACAAAAATCATCATATGTAAAGTCACCGTCAATGATTCAACACTAACAATTTTAGTATCATTTGTAATGTTCGGTGAAACTAAATAGACCAGATCAACAAAAGTGATCATACATATTTAGGGTCTAGATATATCACTACTCAATATCATTTGTAACAATGAAATTTGTAGACACCCTAAATTCACCAATAACCCTCATCTCACTAATTTTTCATTAATTAATTAAATAAATTATTAGTTAATCAATTATTCTCATAATTTACTTTATCATATTCTTGAAATTAATTAAATAAATTATTATTTAATTAATTACCCTTTACCATTAATTTACAATTCTTCCCTAAGATTAATTAGTTAAACCAATTTAATTAAATAACCTTATTCCCAAAATCTTCCAACTAAATCAATTAATTAATACCTACTTGATTAATTAATTTAGGCTAACTAATCTCTATTATCATTTCTTGTAATATTTAAATCCAAATAACTATTCATCCTTGTCCTTTTAATCCTAGCTATGAAATCCATCTACATGGATTAAAATATAAATTTACCATCATTTTCCATGTGTCCCCATCCTCCACATGCTCTTGCATGTGTGAGCATGTATATTTACCCCACTTCTTGCTCATACATGTGTAGACATGCAAGCTTGTAAACTTGAAATCCTCCCAAGTCTCCACCTCATCTTTAAATTTTGGCTTAGGTCCACTACCTTTCTCACACATGTGTGAGCATGCTCCTCACACATGTTTGAGCATGCTCCTCACACATGTGTAGCCTCCATTTCACCTTACACTTATCCCTACACATTTTCTCACACAAGTGTGAGCATATCTACCACACATGTCATCTTGCTAATCATGCTAGTCACACATGTGTAGCCAAAATTTCATCTTACACTTATCCCCACTTATTTTATCACAGGTGTGAGCATGCCCAACTCTTACACCTTATATGATATTTATCTCCCTCTTGTGACACTTGTCACAAAGCTAAGATTTCAATCCACACCTCCATCTTCTTCAAATCCTAGCATAACCCTAATCTCATTGATTTCCCATTAATTAATTAAATAATTAATTATTTCCATAAATTGCCACTTTATCATATTCTCATAATTAATTAAATAAATCATTATTTAAAGTATTATCTTCATATGGCTTCCTTCGAGCTAGTTTCCTCTTTTTGTGGTGCATCTAGGGTTTTGTGCCTTGTGCCCAAGTTTCAGCTAGATATTATAGTTTTTAGTTCGAACAATTTTGTATTGCTCCTATTGGTAAATGTCTTTAAAATCCTTGTATCTTCTGGCTTTCAGCCATTTGCTATTTCAGGGTCTTAGAAGAATTTTTTCTCCTTCTGCAACCCTTTGGACACTATGTAATTTCTTTATCTATATTATCAATAAATTTTGTGGCTATGCCACCTTTATTTTAAAATAAAATAAAATCATTATTTAATGTATTACCAGTTGCAATTAATTTCCACTTCTTCCCTAAGGTTAATTAGTTAAATAGGTATAATTAAAGAACCTTAGTCCCCAAATCCTCCAACTAAATCAATTAATTAATACCTATATGATTAATTTATTTAGGCTAATTAATCCCTATTATCATTATGGATAATGAAAATATGAACTATAAAAAATAGTAACAATATAATGAAAGTACCAAATTTGTACTCAACAATCACTCAATAAAGCTCAAGATCTATGCATATAATAAAATAATTAACAATTATATCACAACAAAGACCTTGATTTGCTCCATTATTTCTTTGATAGTAGCTTGAATGCTTGATATGCATGTGTTGCTCTTCAAAATAACATAACCATGATAGCACAATGATTGTATGATAGTATTGACATGCTTGTAATGAAAATTATTTAATTAATGATAGTATCAATATAAAAAAATTATTGGTGACATGCCCCAGTATGCCCCAATGGACCAAGGGATGGAGGTAAGATGCCCCCTCAAGAGATCGGTCCAAAAAACTATTTTTTCAATTGAGCTCACAACATGAAGGATAGGTTAGGTCTATGATAATGATGATGATAGATATGTTACTATTGGAGAAACAAGGACAGACAATTGAGAGGAGGGGTGAATCAGTTGTCACAAAATATTTAAACTTTTCAATATTTACTTAACTTAATCTCAGATCTGATGAATGAATAATAAACCATGAAAAATCAACACATCAGAAACACAGAGAACACCAAGATTTCTATGTGGAAACCCTATTAGGGGAAAAACCACGGTGGAGGTTAGTCCACAATGTTATACCCTGTTAAAAGTATAAGAATAATGGGAATGCACGTGCATTCAGACACATTGCCTAGAGCTCACTGCTCAAATACAAAAGAGGACTCACTGTCCAAAGAAAGGTTTGGATTAAAACCATCCAAATTGTGAACTGAGAAAATAGCTTCTACACAAGCCTGATTACAATTCCAGTTAAGCACAAAAAACCTTTTTCACACTTTGCTCTAACTTCTTCACACTCTGCTCAATCTTCTTCACACTCTGCTCTACAATCAAATGATATTCACACATACACACATAGGAGCACATCGAGCACACTTTACACCGATGAAACAATCACTCTTATTTATCCAAAACATGAGATTACATCAACCTTGTCGACCAAAAATATGAAACATATTTTCAATGTCGGCCCAAATTTAAAAATAAATTTGCAATGTGAATCCACCAAGGTCAGCAACAACATAGTGAAGACCCAAATTAACAACTCCAACACAAAAAGACTTCAATTAATTTCACCTCGAAGATCCACAACACACTACCACCATCATGTCAGCCAAGAACATGAAAAGTTGAACACATAGAGAAAAATCTTCGACCACAAGCACACCGATCAATGTGGACGTACGACAAAGATAGAGCACAATCTAGAAGCATCCACAAACAATAAGAACTAACAAAGAAACATCCGCAGCAACAAAAATTACCAGAAGCACATAAACTTCATTCAAGAACACTGACATAACCCACAGAAATACTGTCAGAACACAACTATTCATAGCACGAGCAAAACTTCACACGAACCTCTAAAACTTCTAGTAGATGAACTAGATACTCTCAGTAACAAACCCTTTAGTCCACACCAACTGATCTTCAACGTACAAAACAATACACCTTCATGACCTACATTATTCCACTAGGAACCTGCAACTCTTTTTTTAACAAGTTTCTCAATATCCTTGACATATACAGCCTTCAATGCAATAATGCTAATAGTGTTGACATCAATGGCAACCACATATCAACAACACATCCACAACATCCAACAATCTCCCCCTTTGGCATTGATGGCAACACATGATGTGAAAAATACCATCAACACGACTCTCAATCAACACTTACTCCTTAGATTCAGACTCTTCTTCCTTAACCTCTTCTACATGATCTTCTCCCCACAAGACTCTTTTGCTCAGATAAGCAACAATTTTTCACATGACTCTTCTCCCCCTTTGACATCAATGGCAAAGATAAGCATTATCTTCCCACATACAAGCTCTGAACCACATATCTGCACATTTGACTACTCCCCCTGAGCAGCCATGAAAACATCAATCCAGATTAGAATATGATCATGAAATGCACAGATTGATGCAAATTAATGCATCCTAGTTCATATCAGGAGGGGTAATCACCCCTAGCATCCCTCTGAGATACTCAAAAGTATCCTTTGACAATGGCTTAGTAAAAATGTTTGCAATCTGTTCTTTGGTAGGCACATACTCTAGTTTGACTTTTTTCTCTCTTTCTCCCTCAAAAAGTGGAACTTGTTTAATATATGCTTGGTCTTAGAGTGTAGCACTAGATTCTTTGATATGTTAATTGCACTTGAGTTGTCACAGTATATGGCAATAGGTTCATTATATAATACTTTGATATCTTTCAACATCTATTTCATCCACATTACTTGAGTACAATTATTTGCAGTAGCAATATACTCTGCTTCAACAGTAGATAGAGAAATGGAATTATGCTTTTTACTCAACCATGACACCAACTTCTTCCTTAGGAAGAAAGCACCACCACTAGTACTCTTCCTATCATCTACATCTCTTGCCCAATCCACATCAGTATATGCATTCAAAGTAAGATCATCATCCTTAGGATACCAAAGCCCAAAATCAATTGTTCCTTTCAAATATCTGAAAATTCTCTTTATAGCAGTCACATGGGATTCTTTTGGATCAGCCTGAAATCTAGCAACCATACATACAACATTCATAATGTCTGGTTTGGTCTGATTTAAGTAGACAATCCACCAATCATTGATCTGTATCTTGTTTGATTTGCTTTAGGATAATCGTTATTTTGTGTTAACTTACATCCAGTTACCATGGGAGTACCAATAGTTTTTGAGTCATCCATGCCAAACTTCTTCAGCAGCTCTCTTACATATTTAGACTGAGATATGAAGATCCCCTTGTCTAACTAAGTAACTTGCAATCCTAGAAAGAACTTTATCTCACCAATCATACTCATCTCAAATTCACTCTTCATTTCATCAACAAACTTCATACATAGATTGTCATCTCCTCCAAAAATAATGTCATCAACAAAGACCTCAATAATCAACTCTTTATCTTGATCCAACTTGAAATATAAATTGTTGTCAGTAGTACCTTTATTGAATCCAAGCTTTAGTAAATATTTATCCAGTCTAGCATACCAGGCTCTGGGGGCTTGCTTGATTTCATAGAGGGATTTCTTCAATTGACAAACCATGTCTTCCTCATCAGTTAGTTGAAATCCATATGGTTGTTCAATGTATACTTCTTCTCCTAGCTCACCATTAAGAAATGTTGACTTCACATCCATTTGATAGACCTTGTAGTTCTTATATGCAGCATAAGCAAGAAATAATCTTATAGCTTCAATTTTGGCAATAGGGGCAAGGGTTTCTTCAAAATAAATACCTTCCATTTGAGAATACCCTTTACATACCAGTCTTTCTTTATTTCGGACAACTTCACCTTGTTCATTTAGCTTATTCTAAAAAATCCATTTAGTACCAATCAATTTTTTGTCTTTAGGTCTAGGAACTAGTATCCATGTATCATTATTTTCAATCTACATCAGTTCTTCCTTCATAGCTTCCATCCAGTATTCATCATTGCAAGATTCATTGACATCTTCAGGCTCAATTTTGGAAATTAGGTAATATTCTTCTGCAATCTTTCTTCTAGTTTGCACACCTTTATTCTTGTCTCCTATAATTTGATTTTTAGAATGATTTAGCTTTACATACCTCAGATTTTTAGGATTCTCTCAAACTTTTGATTCTTTTGCTCTTTCTTTTGTACTTGCACTTGTCTCTGCTTCCTGACTACCTTGATTTTCTAGAACAAATGGAGGTTGTTTTACCAGAACATATGACACAATTTGAAGTTGATTTTGTGTCTGAACATTCTTCCCTTTATTTGTGTTGTCTTCATCTAAATCATATCCACAATATCTGGATGATTTAGCAAAGTCCTCATCAACTCAGACATTAGCACTCTCAACCATTTTTCTTAATCTTTTGTTATAACATCGATAGGCCTTGCTTCTAGTAGAATAACCTAGAAAGATTCCTTCATCGCCTTGCATCAACCTTGCCTATATCATCATCTCTCTTGATGTAGCATTTGCTTCCAAAGATCTTGAAATACCTAACAATAGGCTTATAACCAAACCATAGTTCAAAAGGAGTCTTACCAAAATTACCATTACCATTTACCTGGTTCAAAGTGTACACAACAGTACTTACAGCTTCACTCCAATAGATGTGAGGCACATTTCCTTCAATCATCATTGTTCTAGCAGCATCCAGAACTATTTTGTTCTTCCTCTCTGCAACTCCATTCTGTTGAGGGGTTCGGGGAGCAGATAATTGTCTTTTGATTCCATGCTCATCATAGAAAGAATTAAACTCTTTGGAAGTGAACTCACCACCTCTATTTGACCTTAAGCATTTGATTTTCAGACCTTTCTCATTCTCTGCCATAGCTTTGAAACTTTTGAACTTCTCTAATGCTTCACATTTTTCTCTTAAGAAAGCAACCCATGTCATTCTAGAGTAATAATCAATAATTAGCATAAAGTACCTTTCTCCATGAATACTTCTAACTTCTGACTCTGGAGGGACCACATAGATTAGTATGTATCAACTCCAATAATTCATTTGAATGATGTTTTCTCCAAAAAGAAACTCTAGTCTATTTTCCCATCTGATACTCCTTACAAATTGTGTTAGCAGGCTTCACTAACTCAGGTAGATCTCTTACTACTTGAGTGGAACTTACTTTGACAATGTTATCAAAGTTCACATGACACAGCCTCCTATGTCATAACCAAGGTTCATCTACTTGAGCAATTAAATAACTTTCACTAGTAGCATTTAGGTGAAAAATATTACCTTTTGTCTATTTACCTGAAGCAATTACATTTCCAGAACTTCCAAGTATCCTACATCTTCCATTTTTGAACTAAAGATCATAACCCTTGTCCAACACTCAACAGATTGTGCTTCAAGCCTTCAACATAAAGAACATCATCAGTGTTATGCTTACCACCAAGACAAATAGATCCCCTGCCATGAATCACATAGGCATTGTTATCTCCAAATCTCACAACCCCATTGTCATACTTCTCTAGACTTACAAATTTGCTTTTGTCACCAGTCATATGATGTGAGCATCCATTGTCAATAACCCACTCATCATTTTCTTCAATTCGGGCTACAAGAGCTTTCTTGACTTTAGTAGATTCAGTAGCCACTAGACTATTTTCCTTGATAGCAATGAAAACCCAATCATCTTCATTTCCATTCTCTTTGTCAGACTCTTCATCAGTCACACCTTCTTCAACAAAATAACATTTCTTTTGAAATCTATGCTTGTAAGGCTTAGACCTAGGAACTCTTTCAGGACAACTTGATGCAAAATGACCTATTTTACTATAAGAAAACATTTGATAGGAAACTTTTCTTTATACTTACCTTTTCCTCTACCTTCTTTCTTTACAATCAGTGCTTCCAATTCTTCTACCTCTCTTTCTTCGTCTTCAAGCTATTTCATTTCTTCCTCATACTTGAATGTATTTCTAGAACTCACTCCCAGATCATATATTTGCTTGTTTCTTCTTGGATATAGTAGCATTAAATGTAGTTTCAGTCTTTGGAACAAATTCACCAAATTCACTCAACTCAAAGGCAACAAGTTTACCAATCAGTGTATCCCTTTTCACATTCATCAATGATGGGGTTCTTCAATAGCATGAGCCTTCGCTTTGTAGGAGGGAGGCAATGATCTGAGCACTTTAGCCACAATTTCTTCCCCGTCCAGGGTACCACCGACACATCTAATACCCATCACTATTTCATTTACTCTTTGCATAAAAGAAGAAATATTTTCATCTTCACCCATCTTCAAATTTTCATACTTGTCTTTCAAACTTTGTAGCTTAGCCATCTTCACATGCACATCTCCTTCATACAAAGTTTCCAGCTTTGTCCACATCTCATGAGTTGTCTTCAAACCTATCACATTTGTCATTTTTGAATCTGTTAGAGCACTCAACAAAGCTTCCATAGCCCTGACATTATTCTCAAATTCTTTAATCTCGTCGGCAATGGAAGGACCATTCATAGGAATAACATGTGTATTCT
>VDFB02342655.1:0-22664 GCA_007258455.2 Sequoia sempervirens | reverse complement strand
CTTACTTAGGGCAGTGGCCATAAGATATGACCCCATCACACGGGTAATTAGAGATAATGATGGAGGGGTTCTATTAGAAATTAGCAGAGATGTTATCCAACAAACTTTTGATTTGAGTGAGCCGAGTGATGACTTGGTTCCTATTAATTTTGAGGAAATGAAGCAGGAGTATACAAAATTGAAATCTCTTTTTAGGGTTAAGTTGCTTCCACCTCATCTGGTTAAGGCATGAGGTTCACAATTTCACATCAGCCCTAGTGACCATGAACCCTTCAGATTGAATTGTTTTGCAAAGCCTTTCCTGGTTACTTTCTATTCACTATGTCAGATTTTGGGTTTCAGTCCTGGTGCAGTAGTGCCAATTGCATACATGTTCATGGGGGTGCAAATACAACACCCTAACTTCTCTGTAACATATGACTTTGCTTATTTTTTGGTGAAGAAGATAGATGAAGGGTTGTCGAAGCTGCAGAAAGGTGATACTGGTACTCAATTCTTTTGGTATTCCATGTTGATGCATATCTTCCTGTTTAGGAATGTTGATTTCTTTGCTGAGAAGATGAACTTAAGGCAATCAGTTGATGGAGAAAGATTGCCAGTACAAATATGGGCTATAGATCTGTCCTGTAATAAGGAAAACACCAGTTATGTGCAATTTGATAATTGTTTTGCTTCAAGATTAAAGTCTAGATTGATGGTAAATGTACATAGGATCCCTGAGGAAGTGCATGATTTCCTTAGGCCAAAGGAGAGGAAACCAGAATTAAGGGTTTTACATAACTGGGGTGACATTATCCCATATCCAATCAGCACTGTCCTGAGAATATATGGATTTCAAAGAACCCCTCACATACTGCCATACAATGTGCCACCAAGACTAGGGTTTACATAAGTTATGTGGCAGATGGGTTGTATTCATGAAGACAACCTTACTGGAAAGGGGAAGGGAACATTATTCCTGACATACGTGAGTGCCTAACTTTACATTTTCAAAGGGAGGTTGGACACATTTTGATAAATTCTTTGTTGATTACCATTTGAGATTTGGTCCAAGATACAACATGATCCCTGAAGGTTTCTTTTCTCTTCAACAAAGAATAAAAGGTGGCAAGTTTGCACATGAGTTCAATTTCCCTGAGGACCTAATCAGAAATGAATTTGATTTAAATAAGCAGGAATTAAACAAGGAGAAATGGATAGCTTATAGTAAGCTACTAGATATTGTGCATGAAATGGATCTGAATTATGATCCACTGATGGAATTCACTCCATACCATAAGAAAATTGATTTTCTGATGAAAAAACTTTAAGGAGATTATGGACACCGACAACCAAAAGGATAAATTTAAGGCTAAGTCTGGATATGCAAGGACAAAGTGATAGGCCAATTGAAACAAGGTCAGTATATCAGCCTACAGAAAGGCGGCCCATCTATAGGAGGAAAAGGGATACTAGCAGTGATGAGGAAGAAGTAGACATAAAGGGGAAGCAAATAATGAAGGCACCTCCACAACCAGGTCCAAAATTCAAAGTACTCGGGCCAGTCAAGATCATTGAATTACAGTCTTCACCAGAGCGCAGTCCCCCATCACCACCATCTGAGCCACGTCCTAAGAGGCAAAGAACTGATCACCCACTTGAGGATCTGACAGATGAAATTATTGTTACTGATCAGGACATGCAGGTTGGTATGCCTTCACCTCCTAGGTCAGCTGAATTGGTTCTATCTAATTTGGATATGAATGGTAAGAGTGTGCAGGATGCAAGAATGAAGGCTTGCAAGGAGTTCTTAAATGGCAATGCATTTGTAAAGACTCATGTATTCTTGCAATTGGCATGGAGGATGAAATTTGAGGAATATCAAAATAAATGCAAGGAGAGAAGAGAACTAAGGCCTGATAGGTCAGATCAGGCGAATGATGAAGAAGTAAAAGTTCAACTAATGGAAGAGTTCAAAAACATCACTCCTGAAGAAAGGAGACAACTTGTGAGTTAGGCTGGTGTTTTAATTTTTCCTGAATGGGACATCGCAGATGCAGTGGCTTTCAATGCCATTATGAAGTTCAAGAATCCTTTTCAGGATTCTAAAGAAGAAGTTAAGGCAGCATTGCAAAACTCTGCCTTCAGTGAAGAATATGAGACCTTAGCAATTTGGACATTGGCTCCATAAGGAAGAAAGCCAGACATTGCTGATATTAATCCAAATTTCAAAGGAGGATTAATAATAAAGAGTGCTTCAGAGACTTCAACCACCGAAACTACTAATTTAACTGTGGATGTGGCCAAGTTGGCCCAAAAGACTACTAAAAGGGAGGAGGCTGAAAGAAAGAGCCTAATGGAGAAGTATAACATTTTAATTGAAGAATATAGTAAAATACAATAGAGGAATGTTGAGCTACAAACTGAAGTGGAAAGGTTCAAGTATAGACATATTGGGGAAACATCTAGTGCTCCAGGAACCAACACATTACCTCCCATAGTAGGGTCAATGCCTCTTGCTTCTCCAAATGTTTCTACACCAGGGTCTCCTATTCAAAATCCTGCTCTCACCACTCCTCTAGAACAAATTGATGAAGAAACAGAGTGCTCTATTTATCCAACAAAGAGGCAGCTCATACAGAAAATTGATGAATTATAGACATCATTAAGGGTAAAAGAGGAGGGTTTTCTTTCAAAAGAAAAAAAAATTGTTACTACTATTTTGGAGCATATAAATGAAAGGGTAGATAATAAATTGCCCTCTATAAATTATTTGTATTCTTTGCTATTTGAAGCAATCAAGAATATTGATAGGGATCAAGGGATAGTGATTCCAATAATTGAAAATTGGATCCCTAGGGGCAAATGATCTAGATATTATGAATAAAGCCTCAAGGTTTGATGTAAATAGCAGGCCCCAATCATTGAAGCCTACTTATATATTAGTGAAATCATTGCAAGATTTTCAGACCTTACCAGATGATTTAAGTAGGAAGATTAGCGAGTTGGTAAAGAATTTCAAAGATTGGGGTAACACACTATTACCTAATATAATTGATGAGAAGGGAGAAATCAGAAGACTCCAACAATGGCAGGATCAAGCGAGTAAGGTCATAAATAATCAAATTAAAGTAATTTGTGATGACTCGGATTATGATTTGTTGGTGAATTGTATGGATAAGATTATTGGTACCGGCTCATTTTTTGAATCTTTTGAAAGAGATGCTAATCAGGTAGCGGTAAAGTATATGCCTTATAGTACAAATGTAAATGAGGTGATTAATTTTGACTGGCCAACTAACAAAGAATACCAGAGGTGGGTGGCTAAGTATTTGAATGATGATGAGTAAAAAGAGTGGGTTACCGACAGGTGGCAAATCAGATGCTATAGTTACAACGATTCCAGTTTTGTGTTGATGGCTTTCTTGGCATGGATTTCTCATGGTTTTTTGTTATTGTATCAACCTTCCTCTACCGACATGATGAACGAGAATATGCTTCAGGATGATTGCAGTTGTAACGATTTTTAGAATATCATCAGGTGCTCTAATCAGTTGGTGACGTGTGTACTTTCTGGCCCGAAGCTTGTTTGCTCTTTCATTTTTCTATAAGAAGTGTTTCAAAGACATAAGTACGGGTTAGCAAGTTAGATAATTTTGATTGAGTCTAGGCGAAGTTGCAGAGCTAATTGTAAAGATCAATGGTTTTAGAGAGAAATGCAATTTAGGTTCTGAGTCACTCTGTGATAGGTTTTAAGTTCATGAAGATTTCATGTTGCATAACAGTATTAGCATTTGAATTGAAATGATGATTTCAAGCTCGTCTCTCTTCATTATATGTGCATATCTAAACTTTGAATAAAATAACTAAGGGTTGTTTCATTCAATTCACTGTTGTAGTGTGTATGATTCTATTTTAGCTTTAATTCAAGGAATTAATTAAAATGCTTGAATGGGATTATAAGCAGATATGTTCTACATATCTGATGGTTTTAGAGAAATGCAATTTAGGTATTGAGTCATTATGTAACAATTTTTGAGTTCATAGAGATTTAATGTTGCATAACAGTACTAGCATTTGAGTTGAAATGAAAATTCGAGCTCATGTCTCTCCATTGTACATGCATATATGAACTTTGAATGAAATAACTAAGGGTTGTTTTATCCATCTCACTATTGTGGTGTGTATGATTCTATTTTAGCTTTAATTCAAAGAATTAATCAAAATGCTTGAATTGGATTATAGGCGGATATGTGTTGTATAAGGATTTGATAAGTAGTCGTGGGTTAGAATGCATACTGATGAAATTGTAATGCAATATTGTCAGGGATCTTATATGTGATGTATTAAATCTGTTATAAACCTCTAGATGCTTATGAATTTGACTCCTGCAATGGATATATGGCACTGATCTAAGTTGTAATTATTCGTGTAGTTCAGTATTTGTTTGTCTTTGCCTAGAGCTTGCTACAAATTGCAAATCATTAACTATCTTATACAATGGATTGTGTTTAGTTATCTCACGCTCTAGATAGTTGATATTGTCTATGAACAACCAATTCTAGTTAATATTATCTTATCGTGTTGAGCTATTAAGTGAGATCATCTGCTATTGTTAATGTTGTTTATAATAATGGTGCTTGAGAGGTTGTAAACACATTAAGGGATCCTCCCTCAGTTCTTAAGGCCGAAATGTAAGGAGGCTTTTAAAAGTCCTCGTCAGTTGGTCTAGGTCCTTCGAGCCGCCGTCGATTAGAATTGGAAATTCCATAGGTATATTAGAAGACAAACCCGGTTACATTGTAAAAAGAACCAACATACGCGTCAACCACTAAACAACCACCTCTACACCTGACTTTTTTAATCTTTTATGATCACATGACTTATAAAACACACTAATTTCAAAGGTTATTAACATCACTATTGAAATGTTTTAATTTTTTAGGCCTTTCAGGCATTAAAAGTACATCATTAAATAAATTATGTATTAACAAAATTAAAAGAAACCTTCATGAATTAATTATGTAACCATTAAGTCAAATATAATTCTATCAAAATTAATATCAAATAGATAATATAATCATGTATACATTTCAATGTCATTGATCTTCTTCTTCTTCCAACTCTTTATCGTATCATCCACGATCCTAGATTCGACATTGTAAGTTGGTCATATCATCGTCATCGTCATCGATGTGGTTTCAATAATGTCATCATCCACCATGTCATCTTCGCAGACATTGCTTCCTACATCATCATCATCTAGTTCCTCCTCTTGACATTTTTAAATTAAATTGACATCATCAACTAGCAGATTGATCTTGATCATCATCACCATCATCTTCTAGTTCTTGATGTCTTCTTCTTCCACCACATTATACTTTCTTGGCCTTCCTCTTGGATCATGTCTAACAACAAATGACCAACCCGGTTTACCTAGAATCTCTGAGTAAAATACCTGCTCACATTGGCTTGGAAGAACATAGGGTTCATTTCTAGCTCGCTTGATCAACCTTGTATTAACCATGGTAAATCCATTATCATGTTCAATAACAGTTCTCTTAGGATCATTTTCATTTAATCATAGCATGTACCATAGGACGACGAACAAAATTAATCTAAAGGACTTAAAGTCACACTCAAGTATATCATCAAAATCCCATAGTATCAATTTTCTGAGACTTCTAGATGTATGTCGCTTGTAGATGAAACATTAGTCACTGAAAGACTGCAGTTATACGAGAATCACAAGTTTTCTTCATGTCATCCAACATTTTGATTGAAATTTACAACCATTGCACCACATAGCCTTGTGGTGTTTCACCTGCAATATGTCAAACATGTAAAAATTATTGCAATATCATCAGTTGATAAACATATTTATTCTTGGATGAATGTATGCAAAGAAAACAATCTCAAAATATATATACATCAATATAGTTGAAAATAATTAAATAATATGGGTGGTTAATATATTTATACGTACCTGTTTATCTCTTAAACCATATGCTAAATCAATTTCCCTTTATGTAACATTGGAATCTCCATTACGATGAGCTTCTTTAACCAATGAGGCCACACCTTCCCATGTTAATGCGTGACCAGATTGTTGACATTGTTCAATCCATACCGTCATCCAATCAAGATTGTTGGCAACGTACAAATGTAGTGCATCCCACTCTCGACCAACTGTACCAAAAAAATTTGAAATTCACAAACGACGTATAATTAGTTAAATACCATAGTTTATGACCTTAATTTATAATTGATGTATATTGAAGATTAAAAATTAAATAGGTACAATATACATAAAAACCATATGTAAAATGCATTCCAATTAATCTCCATAACCATCTTATAATTACCTCTCACTTTCCTCAATCTACCTTTCCCCAACAGGTACTTCCCTTCAAATTTGTTAATGGATTTGGGATCCCAAATGCGATCTACATGGATCTTTGCTGCAAACTTAGGAAGATATTCACTAATGTACACCATGGTCTGGTATACCATATGTCCCTCCACCATAGAACCCTCAGGATGTGCTCTTTGTCTAACCAAAGCCTTCAAAAATTTCAAGTGCCTCTTAACCATCCACATTGACCTTGTGTGTACAGGTCCACACAATTCAATCTCCTCAACTTGGTGTATGAGGTAGTGTTCTTGTGCATTGAAAAATGTTGAAGAGTAGACACTTTTTGCCTTTCACACATTAGACAAAGAATTTTTCTCTTCCAATAATTTATATCTTCTTTATGGATTTCTTTAGATGATAGCCATCTACAAGTGATTCAAGGCACAAATATATTAACGATATTTAACAAAAATATACAATATATTACATAACAAGTAAAATAAATGGCAATTATAAGATGTATACAATGAATTGAACAAATCTTGCAACTTACCTCATGTATTTTCAAAGATCATATATAACATGCTTGACATTGTTGCCAAAGTTGTCTAGAAGAGATAGAGGTAGAACGTATTACGCTAATTATAGTGATCTTGTTATTTTCAAAGTAGTAAACACAATTACCTTTGAAAAGTACATGCATTATACAAGTGTATATAAGATGCAGAATAAGTACTATATGTAATGAAAGGTATGCCAATCATCGTTTTCATTCACGACCCAAATTCACCTTTCTAACTGTGTATATTGTTTTATGTTCCTGACAAATCCTGTGGGAAATCAAATTTTTTGTATGACTTCTTTTATAGCATTGCTTTGTTGCTATGTTAATAACCAAGGAAGGGCACTTATATTAATTTGGTCTCCATCACTATTTAATTGAATGGCATTTTTCATTGCATGATTGGCTTCCTGAATGTCACTACAAATTTTGACAATTTTTTCTTTGTCATGCCTTCCATCCAATATTTTCCATAACGTTTCTATTATATTCTTTCCAATATGCATTGTATCAAACAAATGCACAATTTGTAGCTGCTCATAGTAGGGCAACCTACTAAATTGTCTGGGATAACTTTTAAGTCCCTGTGGAAGCCGGCCATTAATGCCTTGACGACCTTCATAAAGCATATAAGTTAAACAAATTAACAATGACAATCATTGTCAATTACAACATGAGTAAACACAACACAATATAAAAATATAAATTCAAAACATATCATATATGATAGATAAACAATTTGATCTGATGTATAACCTTGACGATTAAATCTATTATATTCCAACTTCCATAGGCGATGTGACATTCTTCGTGGTTTTGATGTAGTCTCCTCTTTCCCATTGAAAAGATGTTTTTCAGTAGTTCGATACTTATGATATCTATGGAGGAAGTGCCTATACTCATTAAACACCTGCTTTCCTAAAATTGTTGAACGACGAGATTTCATCTTTGGACCACAAATTGGACATGCAAAATTTCCCTTTGTTTGAAGACCTACAAGATAATATATAATTGAATTAAATATGTCAATTTTTATAATTATATATAATGAATGGATTATTTTAAAAACATGCATGATATCTACTTCATCAAATTAAATATTGTTAAAGTGCAGTCGAATGTTATAACATACCACAAAAATGTGTTAGCCCTGGGGCATCATGAATTGTCCATACAAGTATTGCATGGAATTGAAATTGTCTTTGTCTTATTGGTCTAGAGACGTTATACATAGTGACGCCATTCCATAAATTTAGTAACTCGTTGATAAGAGGCTCAATATATACATTCATATCTTTAACTTGGTACTTACCTAGTTGAATGAACATAAACATTGCATAATTATTATAACCATTTTACTGCAATATATATAAATTAATGTACATGACTATTGAATGGAAAAATATAAGACAAATGAGATGCTACTATGTTAAATAAAATTGATGTAAACAAATACCTGGAACAATCATTGACAACATTATGTACTCCCTCTTTATTGACATCCATGGAGGAATGTTATTGTTGGTAACAAAAACGGTAAATAGATCTAAGCTCCAAATGGTTGATACCGTCGGCTCCCGATAGAAAGCGAGATTATAGGGTTCTTCTTTAAAGTGTGGCCATTTTTCCTCCATGTCCCTAAATGCAGAACCATCCACAGGCATTCGAAGAATGTCATCTCCACTTCTATTCCGTGCATGGTAATCCATCAATTGCGCTAAGCTTTCACACCTAAATAATCGTTGCATACGTGGAATAATGAGAATATAATGAAAAACCTTATGAGACACCTTTTTTGTTAGTTGATCTGTTTGATATCTACTGATATGGCATTCTGGGCATTCTGTTGCAAATTCTTGTTGTTTATGATATATAATATGATCATTGGGACATGCATCTATTGCTTGATACTCCATTCCGATATCTTTCATAATGGCATATAAATCTCGATATGAGCGAGGTAAAATATTTGATGGTGGTAACAAAAATTCACCAATCAATCTACAACAAAAAATAATTTGTTCATATAAAGAATATTAATGGTACATATTTCATCCTTTATTTACTAGTGATGAAATAACAACAATTAAAATAGATGAAAAAAGATGGCATATATGACATATCTTAACATCCGTGAGATTGCTATGTTTGATAAATGTTCGCCTTTCAAATTCAACGCATCAACAATCTGATGAGAGAAGAAGAGTTGTTTGAGCCCAGCCTTCATAGGGGGCTCATTATGCCTTCTCAAATGCAATTAAATCATAAACATCATCAAAGGAATCATCTTGATCATCATGATCATTTCTGCCACTACATGTGTCACTGGATCAATGTATTCGTGCCATCATCGCTGCTTTTGTGATTTTTAAGCGTATGATCATCTTTGCTATATGATCCCGTGAACTTCATCTTCAATATTCACAGCTCCATGTTGTTCTACTTGCAAAACCACATTCTCCGGGTTGTGATAATCCATATCATGTGCCCTAGGGTGCCCCACCATTATAATAATGATTGACACAAATAAACCATGAGCATGATCAAGTGATTTTTTTTATATATAAAAAATGTTAAAACGATATAAGCATTTACAAATTCAATCAATATAAAGACATATAATGAACAACTTACCAATG
This sequence comes from Sequoia sempervirens, assembly GCA_007258455.2. Lineage (NCBI taxonomy): Eukaryota > Viridiplantae > Streptophyta > Pinopsida > Cupressales > Cupressaceae > Sequoia > Sequoia sempervirens. Next base: position 13,129 of record VDFB02342655.1, on the reverse strand, counting down.
GATGATAATCATGCCCCCCTTCAATGTGACCATGTTGCCTACAATGTTTCTGAGTTGTTGTGATTAAAATTCATCTCGTCTTTAAGCCCTTTTAATATTGCAGGACAATAACATTTCTATCCTTTTCTTTTCAACTAGCCCACAATCATCAGAGTGTCTCTTCGACATTGCGGACTAATATTATCTAACATGATTTTTCTTTACCAAGCGATATTTAGATCTTCAAAAATAATATCAAACTCACACTCCAATAATTTTATTCATAGAAGGTAACATAATCTAATAATTCCAATATTTTATACCCAAAAATTTGGCATGCAACCACCCCTGCAAAAGAGAAGATAGTCTGAAGTTAATGACCCCAAAAACCACTTTAAAATGCTAATTCCAAAAATTATTAAATTCTGATTTTACTATGATTTCCAACCGTTAAGACTCTTAAAATCAGAATATTGAACTTGATCACAAAATTCCTACAACAATAGAGGTAGCGAGCTAGTAAGAGCAAGTGACCCATTTCTAAGGAGCAACAAGTCAGAATCATCATTGCTAATGTCAATACGGATTTATCTTTTTAGTTAAAGATGCAATGTGTCACTTCTTATGACAAGCTTATCCCTAGGGCCCTCAACATTGAGAGCCTAATAAAAACAGCATTGGTAGAGCATGATTTAGGGTACAAACCTAGGCCTCAAAGTAGAAACATAAACAATAACTATAAGCGGATTAGTGAGTTACAATGCTAGAAGGGTCAGTGTTGGTGTATAAAATCTTGCAATCTAAAGATTGTAGCCAATAACAAAGCACACTATGTAGCTTAGTGACATTTGTAAATGTAATCTGATGAGAGAAGAATAGCCAGGTCACTTGAGATGTGACAACCAATCCAAAATAGGTTGACGGTGACAAGATAATAAAAGCTCAAGCCTTATAGTAAAGTGGAGATTTAATAGTAGGTTTCCTTACGCTAGCATTGTAGGGTTTTGAATGCTTTTGGTGGTATTTAGACAAGGCAAATGCAATCGGAATATTTGTCGAAATGGAAATGTGATGGTAATCATAGGTTCAATGTTTCTTCTTAGCCATTAATGTATAATGGAGGTAGTGGATTGCATGTTTTAGAAGCTGATGTTTGAGACTGTAAGGGTGAGGAGAATAGTGAATACCTTGTGGACTATGAGAGTAGTGTCAATAAGGTTGAAGGATCTTAAGAACTACAATACCATGAAACAATGAGTCCCTGTAGTAAGTAGGTAGTCTATAGGGCATAGTTTGATTTTATAGAAGAGTGCTCAAGTGAAATGAATCTTCAAGTGATAGTGAGTGGCTGTTTTGAGATTAAATTTGAGGTGCAATACCCAATTTTAAGGAAGATAATAAGCGATGAAATGTGCAAGAAAATTGAATCATACCCCAACAAACAAATTCACAATGTTATCTTTCATAATGCCTTGTGAGTTTGAAGACAAAATCTCATTGTATCTTCATGGTGGTGGTGACCTTAATGGTCAATCCTTGTAACCATGATTTACTAAGAAAAACATGCTATTGTGCTTATGGAGTCAACATTTTAAGCAAGGCAGTGAGTGGTGGTTTGGAACAATGGCGGGTATGAAGAACTTGCTTTATATGCATACTATGCAGTCTAGCTTAAAACAACATTCTTAGAAGAGATTGAAGGTGGATTATGGAACTCAAGGGTTACCATGAAAAGGATTAAAGCAAAGACTGAGATCTATTTAAAAGCCATAGTCATGAAGATATTAAAGATGTCACATGCAAAACCCTAGTAGCTGGAGTAATGAATACAGTGCCAAAGAGGATAGTGTGTTGGGGCAAATTTAGGAGATCTCCATATTATCTAATTACAGGGAAATACATCATTTATTTATTTTTTTAATTAAAAGAAATCATTCTAAACCCTATATAGGATACATTGATACTTCAAAAGCCTCTGAAGGAATTTAAGATTATGCAAATATATGTCAAGTAACATTCATAAGGTTTAGAAAATCTTGATCTCTCTAGAATAGCCCATTAAACATGGGTTGTGCTTGAATGCACTACATAATTGATATAACACAACCACTCTGCATATCAACCAGAGTTATAGGCTCTTTATTGTAGCAAGAGGTAATCACTCTTCGATCATGCTATAATTACATCCTAACCTATTAAACTTGAGACAACCTGAATGCACCCAATGATGATTGACACCTACATTATACAACCTAAATTAACTACATTATATGAGTGCCTCCATTTCTATCACAACATGGCCACATTAAACTTGGGTCACACATGAATGCATCATGTATTTGTTATAGCACAACTGTGCCACATGACCAATAGAGTTATGGATCACATAATTCTGAGTCCTGGGAATCTGTTCCTTGGTTGTGATCTTATGGTGATTCCACACAAAAAATTTGGACATGAAATTCATAAAACCCTTAACCTCTAAAGTGAAATCATTGAGATGTTGCTTTAAAATATGATTTTCAAACCTAAGAACTTCTAAATCGACTTCACAAAATTTGAATTTTGCAAAAGACAATAACTTCTCTCAACCTAATGATATCTTCTTGAATTTTTTGATTTTTCCCAGAAAATGTTCATGGATTCTCCTATTTGTCTCAAGAAGTAGAGGCAAAGCTTAGCTGTCACAATCAATCGGTACGTGAACTCACTTTTTACTATGTCGGCCATAGTTTGATATTTTTTTAATTTTTCATGTTTGTCGAGAAAATTAGAAATGAAATTGATAGCAAACGCATTTAGATAGAACCAGTTTGTCAAAATTTAATGAACAACCGAGGATAAACTTTCAAAAAAATTGGAAATTACATCAAATTTTACAAGCACTGAGAGCCGAACATCAAATTTTACATATTTTGTCAGACAGTTTCATCGGATTTTGTAGTCAAATGTATTAGTAATTACCTCCATCTTGATTTCATCCAACCCATTTAAGTGGTGCAACCTCTCTTTTTGAGCTGTTGTGAGATCCATGTCTAACTCTAGTGTTGTTCTTAATGTCTTGTATTCAAACTCTATTGGGAGGACTGTTATTTTTCCATATACTAGCTCATAGGGTGTGAAACCAATTATTGTTTTCCATGTTGTTTTGTATGCCCTTATTTCCTCTGGTAATATAACAACCCAATATTTTCTATGTAATTACACTATCTTGGTTAGAATACTTTCAATTTCTTTGTTGGTAACCTCCACTTGGCCACTGGCCTAAGGGTGATAAGGTGTTGTGTTCGATTTCATATTCTTCAACCAATTTGGTAATGAGTTCTAAAGTAAATTGTGGACCTTGATCAATCACTATCTCCATACCTAGTAAAAATGTCCTCATACAATAATTTAGCCACATTTCCATCTCTAGCAAATTGTAATTCTTTCACTTCCACCCACTTAGTCAGATAGTCAATGCAAACTAGAATGTACTCTTTGTTGTTAGAAGTAGGTGAAATTGTCCCAATGAATTCTAGACCCTATTTTTCAAAGGGAGCTAGTGTTAATTGTGGTTTTAATGGCATTTCATCACTCATTTTTGGCTTACCCATTCTTTGGAATCTATCACAACTCCTTGTATATTTGATAGAATCCTTGTGTATAGTTGGCTAGTAGTAACTAGTTGTGAGGATTTTGAATATTGTCTGTTTGGTTGCAAAGTGACCTCCACATGGTTCATCATGACAAGCCTTCATGATATCAAAGATTTCATCTTCCCTTATACACCTTCTCATGATATTGTCTAGGCCAGTGTAGAACAGGTAAACAAATTTCCAAGAATATGCAAAACATTTATGCACTAGCTATCTCTTTTCCCTTAGAGAAAAGTGTGGTGGAATCTGCCATGTCACTAAATAGTTTGCAATGTCTACATACCAATGTACAAGTCTATTAAGAGAAAACAAATACTCATCTGGAAATGAGTCATCTACTACCCCTTATGTTGATTGTGCTAGCAACCTTGATAGAAAATCTGCTACTATATTAGCCTTACCAGGCTTGTCCACTATTGTGATATCAAAATCTTGTAGAAGGAGCAGCCATCTAACTAGTCTACCCCCTACTATGGGCTTGTTCATTAAATATTTGATATTTTTATGGTTTGTGTGGACAAAAACTGCATAACCAGTAATGTAATGTTTGAATTTATTGATGGCATACACTACTGCTAGCATCTCCTTTTTTTGTAATAGTATAATTTAGCTCTTCTCCCTGAATATTCTTGCTAATGTAGTAATAGAATATTCTTTGTTACCTTCTTTCTGACCCAAAATTGCTCCAATAGAAAAATTTGAAGCATTAGTGTGTATATGGAAGGGTAAGGTCCAATTTGGCCACCTCAAAATAGGTGCTTGTGTTGAGGTTTCCTTCATTTCTTTGAAGGAATGTTGGAACTCTAATGTCTAATCAAATTATATGTCTTTAGTCAACATAACAAACAATGGTGCAAAAATCTTACTAAATTTCTGAATGAACCTCCTATAATAGCCTACATGGCCTAGGAAGCTTTTAACATCTTTCTGACTCTATGGAATAGATAATGTGGATATGATTTGTATCTTTTGTGGATCAACTTGGATCCCTGCACTAGATATAAAATGTCCTAAAACAGTTCCCTGAGTCATCATCATAAAGAATTTCTCATTAGTGAGGGACAAATTGTGTTCTTTACATCTCTTTAAAACCTTTTCTAGATTGTAAAGGGATTCCTCATAAGTTTCCCCATATGTGGTGAATTCATCCATATATATCTCCATAGAGTCGTGAACATAATAAAAAATATGTTGAGCACTTCCCTCTAAAAAGTAGTTGGGGAATTGCATAAACCAAAGGGTAGAACAGAGTAAGCATAGGTACCCCAAGGGCATGTAAATGTTGTTTTTTCCTAATCCTCTATAGCAATTTTTATCTGATTGTAACCACTAAAACCATCTAGGAATGAAAATTATTACTTCCATGTTAAATAGTCAAGAACTTGATCTATAAAAGGCAATGGAAAGTGGTCCTTCCTAGTGGTTGTGTTTGGTTCCCTATAATCTACACATACCCTCCATTTTCCACCTTTCTTGGGAACAATGACTAAAGGTGATACCCATTCACTATTAGATATAGGATAAATGAAGCCTGCATCAAGGAGTTTTTGAATTTCATCTTTAACTATTTCTCTCAAGGCAGGGTTCATTCGTCTTTGAGGTTTTCTAATGGTCCTATAACCATCATTTATATAGATCCTATGCATACATAAGTTAGGATCTATACCCTTCATATCATGGTAGTCTGATGCAAAGGTTGTTGCGTGTTCCTGCAACACAGTGTTTAGGGAATTATATTTTTCTTCAATCAATGCATTGTTTATGCTCAACATTTTTCCTAGCATTATTTCTAGTGCTTTCGATGATTCTTTCATATATGAGAGGTCAAGGCTAGGAATGATTGGTACACACAATTGTGGCATTAAGGAATGCAAGATATCAGATATTTATTCTGAGGAGTTGGTAGGTATAATGCTCTACAAAGGATCTTGTAAGCATGAGAGATAGTCCTATTGTTGTGAGCTCCTACCGTAGTCATTCTATAGTATATGAGCAATCAAATCATTTTCATCCCGATCATCCAATAAAGGGATGTGTTCTATTTTCATCAATTTCTATAGGGAATAGTGGTCTTCCTCATCCAAAGTAGGCCAAATGGTTTGCTCAAGATCGACATAAGGTTGGGAAAGAGGATAGAGTGCCAATTTCTTGTTCATAGTCCCATTTGATATTATCATATTCCCATACCTAGAACCTATGAATACATCAGCTATAGCTAACCATGATATGCCTAAAATGAGTGGATATCGTGCAAGGTTGACCTTTGGCTGCAATACTATGAAGTATGCAAGATACTCCCAAGAATCTAATGCAATCACTAAGTCCTCAATGATTCCTTCAAGCTTGATTGTTGACCTATCAACCAACTGTAAAACATTTGGTGTAGGTCTAAGGTTGGCTAACTAAAGTAATTGCATTGTCTCTGTAGTCATGACATTTATTGTTTCCCCTAATTCTATCAAGGTGTTCTTGATAAGGGTCCCATTAATCTTAACATCCACTACTGTAGGGACAGTTATATTCCCTAGGACATGAACTATTTGAGGGTCCTTCATTTTTCTCCCTAGTTTTTTAAGACATAGTTTCTTAACTACTTTGGTATAGATTGGAATGTCCTTAATAGCTTGGATGAGGGGGATCTTAGTATTAACATCCTTAAGTTGACCTTGTAGGTTTGTCTTTGATTGGGTATGATTTTTTTGAATGGCTAAGTGTTCAGGGAAAGGAGGCTCTAGACTTGAGGTGGTCTAGTGTACTTGATTTGACTCAGGCTCTAGAGGTGCTTTATCTAAAGCTTCAGCTATAGGCTTCTCATCCTCCATCTCAGTGATTTGGGGGGATGAAGGTCTAGCTAGTTGTTTCCTTGACCTAAGGTGGACATCACTCACCTCTACCCCGTAGGTGGGGTATTGCATAGCCTCATTAGTATAAACCTGTTGGATAGACTTTTTATTAGGGTTAGGTGCATGTTGGGGAGGTAATTGTGGCGCTCTTGGTGGCTGAGATGTTGGATTCGATGGATTAGGCATAATGGCTTGTTGTGGTTGACAAGGGAGTAAAGGCTATTGGTAATTCATGTTTTGTTGTTCCCCCTACTAACCTTTCTGCCATTGGTTCTGTTGTGCTAGTCATTGAGGATTATAATTGGAACCTTGGTAATTTTGTTGTGGCCAAGTGTAATAGCCACCCAATTAATCAGTAATAAGGTATGTAAATTAGTGAATACTCACTCATTTAATCACTCCTTAAGTATGGAAAGTAATGAAATATATGAAGCTAATGTAGATCCAATCCAAAGGATTCAAACAATTGACTTTTTATTTTCTAACATATAGAATGATTCTATAACTATTACTTTTACATATTTTTCGCCTCAGCTCAAATGAAGAGCTGGCTGATTGTTATTTAAACTTTAAGTGGAATTGTAGTGTCATATTCGAATCTTGTTTCGCATTATTATCATTATACATTGAACAACAGTTATGCATTTTAGTGAAGTTATAAAGTTTCAGAGTGCCATTCAGATGTTGCAGATTTTAAAGAAATACAAAAATTGAGTACATAAGCAAAATAGTATTTCAGATGCTTTTATTCATTTCGGAAAGAACTCATATTTTTACAAGGCTTCATTTGATTTCACAATCAGAATAGTGTTACAACATTGCATGAAATGCATTTTTCTTTTCAATCGAAAAGCAGAATTGAAATCAAAGATCCACACAAGCCGTGGATATAACTGTGACTATGACAATGCATTTCTAACAGCACATTGCACTACTGAAGATGCAAAAGGAAAACACATAAGCAACAACATAGTCATCATTGCCTGATTATAGACGCTTGATGTTGAATGGTGCACCTCGTCGTCTCGAGCTTTGTCGACCTGTAAGAGGAAAAGAGGGGTGTCAGTGGCTCCGACTATGACATAACTCATATGATGCACCTATAATAGTACATCATACTATTAGCTATACATTAAAACAATCAATCAAGTGCAGTATGAAGAAGTGAGTTGAAGGAGAAATAGCAATGACATAATCAACATGTTCTATTTTTTATGCTAACACTGTTTGTTTCCTTGTGCAGGTATAGGTAAAGTCATGAAGCTGAACAATATTCGAAGACCAAGCATGTGGAGTAAAATGGGCTCCCACAAGGGTAGAGCCCGGCATGCTGCCCTATGCATTAAATGGGTTGTTTTTGAAAGATATTTCATCATATACATCAAACAAAATGAAATACAACTGAAAGAGTAAAATAGAGTTATCCATCAAGTAACGAAACCAACTGTGCATTCATAACGATCAGCATTTCTTTCTGAAGGCTACAGGTGAACAGTGAGTTTAGTTCACTTAAGGAATTTAACAGAATGCATTTGCATCAGAAATTGTTGAATTACTTCATTTATGTGCTGATCATAATCATATGTCATGTGAGTTTCAATTCATTATTTCTCTTTTGGATAGTGAAAAGGCATACATATGCCTTAATGTTTTGTTCTAATTTTCATCATCAAAGGGAACAGTTTCTGAGAGCAGTTTGTGTAGCGAAATATAAAAATGCATGAAGAGTATCATGTTGCTCATAAGAATAGACACAGACAGTGCATTTGAGTATTAAATGATTATGAGTTACCAGTTAGATATGAACCAGTGAGTAAAGGAGGTGGTACTGATGCAATGTTGCAGTCCGAGAGCAAAAAGGGTAAAGCTTCTACAGAATTCAAATGTAGAAAATAAAAGTTTTTGTGTTAGAGTTTAGTACTAGTTATTAGGAGCTACAGCAAGACAGTGAATTCATTTTGGTTGGGATGGTGCCTCAGACGGGTTCGTGTATCTATGATTAGTAGAGGACATCAATCAAATGTGATATACTTTCATTTTGTTTTCAATGAGATACAAGTGTCAAGTAAGACATCACTTGTAATAGGTCAAGCAATGAATTAGATACAACAAATGTGCAGGATTGTGATCGTTTTCAGATTACTCAATCAAGGTCTTGACAAAATAGTGAGGTAAATTTTCTGTCATATCTACAAGATGAGCACAGAATGCAATAGGGGACCATAATGGAATTTTAGTTTCGAGCTTCATATGTATATGAGGTTCCAGAATGTGCATTCAAGACATATCTTTCAGATTCTTAGTACCTGGAGAATACTCTTAGAATGAGTATTGGATTTTCATTTTTTAACATAGTCTACAGCTCTATGTCGATAACAATTCTGTGAATCGAGCTCAGGTGTTATAACTATCAAAGAAAGTTACAGAAATGCCAAGATGGAAAACTGGGTATATGAGTCAGATAGATGTGAACAAGCACACAGATTCTTATTGTTCTCGTCAAGTTCTTTTTAATATTTCTGAAAGCATATTAAAACAGAATGCAGGAAGGTTAAAATAAAGACAAATATCCAAGGCATCTTTTTGTTTCAGAAGTAAATGCAAAGTATGGGAGGTCGAGTTCTGTCAGAAAATAAGAATACATGCTTTTGCTTTGAAAATTTCCAATACCCATGATATTGTTTTGTTTCAAAAGTGTGGGGTAAATCACTGTTTGTTCTAGCTCGAGCCATATGGATAGAACGAATAACAATTACTTCATAGTCTCGAATGCTTTCAGAACACAGAAAATGCATTTTTCTTCAGAAATTTTGAATACCCTCATGAGGTTTTGCTTTCGAAAAGTACATAAATATGATAATTTATGATACCCATGTGGGTTTTTCATGAAAACAACAGTATATTACAAATGTAAAGATTTTGTCCTAGGTCGAGCTTCAGAAGAGAAGCAAATGCATTTTTATTTAATAATTCAAAAGACCCATTTCCAGTTTAGCATGAAATACATAAAAGGTAGTTTCCTTAAAAAAAATTGAGTACCCATCTTTAGTTTGGCTTCAAAATGCAAAGGAGATAGCTACAGCAATATCAATTTGAGATCTTGATTTAAAAGGCAAGAATATACAATAAATGCAAGCTCTCAGATGTTAGTCGAAATACAGAAGGAGGGTAATGCAGAATTATTGAAATTTCTTTAATACCCATATGCAAAAATATTATTAAATCGACATAATGGAAATTTATTGTTCTGGGTCAAGCTTAAAAGGCAAGAAATTGTTTCTTATAGTGCTCTTTTGGCACGACATGTAGATGGCCAGAAGTTTATGAAATAAAGAGAGTTTTTTTTTGGGTTTCTACAGAGCAAAAAGATTACCAGTTCGAGGCAGGAACTGGGTACTCTTTCCGCGGCTTCATTAAGCATCCAGAGGTTGAGAGTCGAGCCCACAATGAAGGTCGGGCTTACACAGCAGCACGAGAAACACACAGAAAATGCAATATGAAGAGACATTAGAGTGTGTTCACTACGGCCTCAAGGCCAAAATAGAGGTTATAAAAACCATTAAACTAAGCTTACCTCTGCACAGTGAAGGAGAATAAGAGCACAAGTCGAAGCTTTCATGGAATGGACTATAGAAGTCGAGCTCGAACTCATGATGGCATGGAGGAGCAAAGGAAAGATTAGAGTCAAAACCAAACTCATGCAGGCCGCGCCCTTAGGGTTTTTGATATTCGAAATAATGAAGTAGAATGGCTATCATACTTCAAAGTCAGACTTACCCACTGGAATTCTTGGTCAACTAAAGAGCAGAGAAAGATTACTGAAGCACACGGGCTCGAATCCGACACCATCATGGCGGCGTTTCCCTTTCAGATAGAAGTTCTTTCTTTCCAAAGTCACGGGCGTGAAATGATGATAATTAGGGTTTGACCCTGTTTTGATCAAAGACCTAATTCAAGCATTATGAAGTTTCCAGAATGTTCATTCAAGGCACATGGAAAATATCAAATGGAGGTTGAAACCCATAACACCATCCTTATGATTTATTTAAACCCAAGTCTAAATCAATGTTTATGTAAGGCCGAAATTCTATGCTAGGGTGATGTCTTAGGTATTGAAGACTTATTGTTTTGCCTTAGAGAAATATGGGTGTTTGTCTTAGGGTATTGTTTTAAGTGAAGATTAATTAAGGGGAGATTTATGAATGCCTTATGCTTAGTGCCATATTTTTAGGGTTTCTCATTTTAATTGGTTTTATGAGAAATCAATGAGAAGTTTTGATAAAAAGAAGATTGTGTAATATGTTTTTATGATTTTTGAGAAAATCCGAATGTTGGAATGAAGAGATAAGCAGTTTTATTTTTGCAAAAGATTTCCAATCTTTGAGTTGCAAAAATAGACAAAATTGAAAAAAGTCTGCATCTTGTAAAGCAGAAGCATAAAAGCGATATTTTATAAGTTGTTTTATGTTTTCTTGCTATTTTTAGCATATCTTTGACTGAATTTTCTTCTTGGTCAGATTCCAGATTTATCTTGGAGAGATAAGGTGTTTTTTGTGCTTTTAAAGCAGATTTAGCCTATTTTTAGAGGCTTGACAGGGTAATCATAAAAGCATTATGCTTTTTTCTGCTTTCAAAGCAGTTTTTGAGATTGTTTGGAGTCTTTTTTCTTGAGCTTTTTTCTGAGCTTGGATTAGGGTTTTCCTTGAGAGTTCTTTTGATAGACTTAGTCTTTCAACTCTCCATTCTCAGAGGTCAAATCAGAGTTTCTTGCCCTTACTCATTTCGGGGAGATTGTAAACCTTTTGATACTCAGTTTGGACAGATTGACATTCTTCCAGTTTTAATAGAGCAACAAATTTCTCCTTATTTTTTGTCTCAAATTTTGTAATGGCAATCTAATGTACTTGTGTTTTCAAATTGAATTTTTTTTATGTCTTGTTGTTATAGGTGGTGTTTCAGAATTACATATTTCAGGTTGTATGTTGTATTCATTTTTCCAGATCTTCATGCGAATCACTGATGGGATATGTGCCAATGAGATTGTGAGAATTACTGCAATAGAGAAGTTGTTATGAGTGGTTAGGTCTGAATTCTTATAAGTTTGGTGAATCATCTTTTAGAAATAGGTTTTTATGTTCAGTTATTCTTCATCCCTTTTCTCAGAAGCTGATTTAGAATAGAATTCATCATTCAGAGAACCAACTCACTCTGGAGATTCCTCTTTCACGTAAGATGACCCACATCTGGAAGAGGTTTCCATGTTTCAGTAGTTTGCTGAATACTACATTCAGCAGGGTGCAAAACTATTGATAACAATTACCATTATCACAAGTCCATTTGCAATACCTTTCCATAAGTATAAAAATTGAATCATAATAAGATACAACTGCCAATACACACATGAAATCAGGTTGATAACATATGCAACTAATCTAATTATAACAACTATGATCTTTCATAATAAATCAAACTTATCATGTTGTAAATGATGAATATAAGTATTAAAGTAAGAGTCATTTACTCATCTAAATAAATAAAATACAAAATAAACAATATATCATCATTTGTAGTAGAGAACCTATACCATTTACTTCTATAACTTGAAGTGGAAGAAAGAGAGAAAGAGCATCATCAAAGTGATATCCACCCTACCACGAAGCATTAGCTTCCCCGTGCTACTCCACTAGAGAAGTCTGACCCATCACAAAGGATCTAGCAATATGTAGCCAACATGCATGATGGAATCCATTTATTTATGTGAGTAATTGTCACTTAGCATACCTATATGCTCATGCATCACATATCTAATACACTTGTCTAAAACATATCATGGAGGATGACATAATGTAAGAATTGGCTATGAAGGTAGCCACCCAAGATCTAGAGGCCTAATAGAAAGCACAAGCATAAGAGAGATAGAAACAATATGACAAGAATAGATTGTATTCTTATCAATGAATGAAAATATGACGAGCAAAATTACATAGGAGACCCCTTGGTTATATAGCCAAGGTGAGAACATAGAAGGGCATAAGATTATGACAAGTGTCATAATCTTATGACATGAGACAACTATGAAAAGCTATCACTCCACCTAAAGTGGAAAAGTGATAATGTGATAATCACCACAAAAGGTGGATCACCCACAAAAGGTGGAGAGGTAATCGCGTGATATGTCCACGAAAGGTGGAAGTGATAAAGTAATGACATGTCAAGTCCACAAAAAGTGGAAATTCTCCAACTACCTCCTATGTGGTCCCTAAGTAAACTTAACTAAGGTGTAATCATGACCTAGGACAAGGTACAACACTTTTAATTACACCAACACCCCCCCTTAAGTGCAACTTAGGGAGAATGTACACAAAAGAAAACAATGCAATATGGGTCATGACAACTAGGCCATGTTAGGTACCCATGTACATATGCAATGCAATCTCTCATAAAGCAGAGAAAAGGAGAAAACCCAGTGGGACAAAACTCCTCCCCAAAAGAGAGAAACAAAACAAGAAACATGCTCTAGGAAGGATAAAACCTCAAGTGAGGAAAAAGTCCCCCCCATAAGAAGAATGAAGATAGTCCATGCAACCCCCCCTCAATGGAGAGTCATTGCTCAAATGTCACAATGTCAAGAGTCCAATCTTTACTTAAGAAGGAGATAATGTAGAACAA
>VDFB02342654.1:0-49686 GCA_007258455.2 Sequoia sempervirens | reverse complement strand
TGGCAGTCCAAAGAGTGTTGACAAGATGAAGGGCGACGTGTATCTATTGCAGGATCAGAGCATTCATGGTGCGACTGAAGTAGCTCAACTGGACATGATGGATTGAATAAATGTGGTAGCTGAATGAATATCTAAAAGGGGCTTCTAGGAGCGGTTCTTCACACTGACACCAACAACAAGGACACACAGGATCTTCAGCATTAACTCGGAAAAAGATCTAGGGGAAAATCTATCTCGAATCAGGATATTTTTGTAAGCCCTAAGGGGCCGACGTATCAGTTTGTATATAAGGCATTTTTTGCCTTTTTGTAAATAGTTATGATTGCACACTCTGAAGAGTTAGTGATTTTCAACCAATCCTTTCTCAGTCAATGTATGTTTTCTGTAACTCAGCTGGAATCTCGAATACAACACAGAGTTTACCTTGGAATTTTGTCTTCATATTTGTATGATTCTCATTTCTGTATCTTTCTTTTTGAGCTTGCAAGTTTCTAACTGTGTTTTCCATAATACTGTATTCATATCTTAGAGTTGTGAAAAATCAATCTTTCCTTCCTGAGATGCGTATGTAGACCAAACCTGTTAGAAAGACAAGCATTAAATCTGAAAGATCTTATGAGAATAGCAATTGGTCTTTCAAGTGTATGTTCTTTTTGTGTTCATTTCATGATTTCTCATCATTCGGTGTATCATCCTAGTGTGGTCTTTTAATTTATGCACCTTCTTCCTCTTTTCTCTCAAAGAATCAATAGTTTAGGTGATACCCAAAGGAATCCGGCCTTCTCCAAAGGTTCATTTCAGTTATAGGTGACCCACAGCCTTGAGATGATCCCATGTTGCTCTAGAATGCTCAGTTTATTGTAAACTCTGCACATGGTGCAATTCTAGGTGACAACAGTTTCTAGCACGCTTGGTGGGACAGAAATTTGTTTTAACTACTGGTTTGGTATGCAACCAGTGAATTATCAGGATTTATAGAAGCCCTTTGGCATACTTGGTGACTCCACAAAGAGGAAGAACTCTAGAAAATACATGCCTTCTATAGTATATGAAAAGAGTTCGAACAAGAAGCAGCTCAGGCCCTTTTGAATACTTGCAGCTGTCACCACCAAGAAGACGAGACAGAGTTGAGGAAAGGCAAAGAACAACAATCATCTATTCCAAAAGAACTCAGTCCACTCCTCCACCTGTAAGATCTCATTTCGTTGCACCAACAAATCCACTTCAGATACCTCCAATGGCCGCCCCAAGGAATCAACCCTTTGTTGCTTTCAATGGAGGGAGTCCTTTGAACTTGGTGCAACATAATGATATTCCAATGGCAGCCTTGAAGAGTTTTCCAATTTTCACGGGAGAAGATCAAACTACTCCCATTGAACATTTAAGAGATGTGGCTTCGTTATGCGGAGTCCATCACATAACCGAAGAAGATGTTGTAGTAAGATTGCTAGTTGCTTCACTGAAAGGAAGAGTTGTGCAGTGGTACATGATCCTACCAGCCAGTTCAATTGCAACATGGGATGACTTTGGAGAAAAATTGCACAAGCAATTCCAAGACAAGTCTGACAACTTGTCTCTTTTGGAGCAACTGACTACCATTAAGAGGGCTCCACAAGAATAGATGAACGACTTCAACTTCAGGTTTCAAAGAACTTGGGACAGAATCCCTGCAACGGTGAGGCCACCTCCAGAGTATGCATTCTTATACTTTTTGAGAGCTTTGAACAGTGATATAGCTGTTATGATATAGTCAATGGGAGGAGTATCTCTGCCAGATGCCTTTGAAACAACTATTAGAGCTGAAAACAGCTTAATACAAGCTGGTAAGCTTGCTCCCAGGCCACCAATGCCAATATTTCTAGAAATTCATGCAAACATCCCTTTGCAAATACCTCCTTTCATGCCTCTACCAGCCATACCAACGCTACCAGCTGTTGTTCCAACCATTGACAAGCAAGAAGGTGTTGCCTCAAGCTCATCAAATGAACTACAAGAGATCAAAAGTCTTTTAAAGACTTTTGGCAACAAGTTGGTAAACTTGGAAAAGCAACAAACCTATTCCAGGTCTTATCAACAGCAAAATCAAGCCTCAAATCTGCCTTTTCAAGGTCAGCAGCAGTAATTTCAAGGGAATAGATAGCAGTATCAGGGTAACTTTCAGGGCCCAAGATAGAGTGTGAACACAAGGCCTTTTCAGGCCTATGCTCCAACACCTGTTAGTGCAGTCAGGGACCTGGTTCCCACTCAAAACAATTTAGCAGCTAATTATGAATGGTGCTACCCTTGTAACCAATCTCATAATCAACCCACTTGCTCAAATGGACTCATCAATCAGGCACTTATGGTGTAGAATACTTTGAGTTCATAGTATCAGGCACTTAATGATCCAACTTCACAACATCAGGACCAATTCAACAATGATACAACCCTGCTTAATTGGTAGGGTCGAGAATTCTCTGGGTTGAATGAGGATAGCTCTCTAGTTGCAGCCAACACCAAAGCAAAGAAGAGAGCATTTGAGCTTGGTCAAGTAGCAGAAAAAGGAAAGGTGACAGTTGTGGAACCATCTACCTCTCGAGTGACTAGTGGTTGGAAAAGAGATCAGCAACTCCCAGACAAGGAGCAATCACGCTTACAAGCTGACCATACTGGCGTAAAGGTACATAATAAAAATTCAGTTGCACCTTTTAACATTCTTGATAGCATGAGAAAGACAAATGTAACCATGTCTATGTGGGATTCTTTAGTCATCCCTGATCAAAAGGATATGTTACAATCAGCCCTATCAAGTTTGAAAATATCTGATGAATCCGAGCCCTCAATAGGTCAGGTTAGAGCCATGTTAACAAATGATTCTCAAGGAAATGGTCAACAGCCTTGCATAGTGAATGAAAAAAGAGTCAAACCACCTCCTTTCTATGTGTCAGTGATCATTGGTGATAAATTAGTCCATAACTGTATGGTAGATAGTGGAGCTAGCAGCTCCGTCATGCCAAAATAGATTGCAGATAAACTTGGACTAAAATACCAGCCTTTGGAGAAGGGAGTGATCCAATTGGATGGCACTTCGGTTAACACATTGGGTATTTTCAAGGACTTAAATCTCACTCTCCATGCTTGTCCAAACTTTTCAGTCCCTCAAGACATATGCGTCATAGACCTTCCACCTTTCTTTTCCTTGTGTTTATCTAGAGACTTTACAACCAAGATAGGCAGGTATGTGTCAGCTAATTTGTCACACATGTTATTTAGAACAAGATATGGGACTAAAGTTACCATCAAGTCTGAAAGGTTGGCCAAAGACCATATTGAGCCATATAACCCAAGCCCCATAAATGCTGCTCCTTCTGCTGCAAATGCAAATTGTGTTGTTTTTATTGACAACGAACTAGCTGCTGCTCAAGAACTCCAATCAGAAGTTATTCCTAATGTGTTGTTGCATGAATGGGTGGTTGAAAATGTATCGGACAATCCTGGAGACCTCATTCAAGATGCTGGTATGGGAAACTGTCATTCTTGAGCATGATACAAAGATTCCAAACTTAGAGAAAGATGCAGATTAGTTATTGCAGCCCCTTAATGGACTTTGGGAGATGTTCTTTGATGATTCTAGAAGTAGAAATGGAGCAGGAGGAGGTGCAATGCTGGTATCTCCACAAGGTGATAAGTACTATGCTACCTTCTGTTTCACTTTTGCATGCTCCAATAACACTATTGAGTATGAGGTCTTGGTTCAAGGTCTAGAATGGGCCAAGAAAAGAGGAATAACCCACTTGAAAGCACATGGAGACAAAAAATTAGTTGTTAATCAAGTGAGGGGCCTAAATGTTGCTAAAAATGACACATTAAAGTCCTATAGAAACAGAGTGTGGAACATGCTCGAAGATTTTGATGCCTTTAACTTAGTGTCTATCCCAAGAAATCAGAATAAGCATGCTGATAGGCTCACAGCCATTGGATCACAGTTTGATATTCTAGATGATATCATAAAGGAGAAGGTGCAGCGATATGTGAAGGTTGTAGTCAGACCATCAATCCCTAAAAACAACATCCACTAGCAAGTCTTTGACAGTGATGAGCAGATTCTTTCCTTCTTGCTTGAAGAAGATCAATTCTCCATGGTAAATCAAGCAAATCTCAAGCAGCAATATGGTGATCAGGTCATACAGCTGAAAACAAACAAATTGCCCAAAGGCCTAGTTACCTTAGAGTCAATTTGCAGTACTGATGATCAGCTCAAAAAGGGTAAAGCCAGCTTGCAGATCAAACAAGAACACTATGAAGAGCTGGAGATCTTCAAGGGTAAGCTCCTTAAGATAGGCAAAAAATTTTCACCTGAAGATAGACAAGCTTTTTTTGCTTTGTGCCAAGAATTTCATGATGTCTTTGCTTGGGAGTATTTAGATTTGAAAGGATTTGATCCCCATATTGCTCAGCATACGATTGAATTAGAACCTAACACCAAGCCAATAAGATAGAAACAAAGGCCTTTGAATCCTAAACTTGAGCCTCTAATGATTAAGGAGTTGACTAAACTAGTTGAGGGGGGTATTGTCTTCCCTATCAAGCACACCTCTTGGGTTTCCAATCTTGTACTGGTAAGAAAGAAAAGTGGTGAGATAAGGCTCTATGTAGACTTCAAGGATCTTAACAGATCCTCTCTAAAGGACCACTACCCACTGCCCTCCATGGAACGAATCTTACAGGAGGTTGTTGGTTCTAAAAGGTTTTCATTGCTAGATGGTTTCTCAGGATATAATTAGGTGTTGGTTAAAGAGGAAGATCAGTTTAAGACTGCTTTTACAACTAAATGGGGCACCATGGCATACAAAAGGATGTCTTTCAATTTGACCAATGCTGGTGCCATGTTTCAGAGGGATATGGGCATGGTGTTTCAAAACCTGATCAACAAAATCATACTGATTTACCTAGATGACATAACAGTGTATTCTAAGAATGTTGATGAGCATCTGTTGCATCTTAGGCAAGTGTTTGAAAAATGTAGAGAATTCGGTATCTCTCTCAATCCAAGGAAGAGTATCTTTGCTATCCACGAAGGGAAATTATTAGGACACATAGTGTCAAAGCAAGGAATTACTATTGACCCTGAAAGAGTCAGAGCCATACTTGAGTTGCCGCTGCCTAATCATAAGAAGGGCCTACAGAGCTTTCTGGGCTAGATCAACTTTCTAAGAAGATTCATCCCTAATGTTGCAAATCCGTTACAGCCTTTAACATCTATGTTAAAGAAAAATGCAATCTTTAGTTGGACAAAGGATGCCAAGAATAGTTTTGAAAAGGTCAAGGAGGCCTTAGCAGCAGCTCCCATGCTGGTAAATCCTAATTTTTTCAAAGACTTTTATCTGTATGCTTATGGTAGCACAAGTAACATTTCTGCAATATTGGTTCAAAAAAATGAAGAGAATTTAGAGCAACCAATAGCTTTCTTCAGCCAAGGCTTAGTCGACTATGAACATAAATACTCCTTTGTGGATAGGCACATTCTTGTTGTGATCAGAAGCCTTAAGAAATTCAAGCCTTTGGTCTCTCATAATAAAATTCATATCATGGTGGCACACTCAAGTGTGAAAGAATTCTTATTGAATAAGGATCTGAATGAAAAAAGAGCAGGATGGATTACCAAGGTCATGGAGTATGACTAGACATCAAGTTCACCAAACTAGTGAGAGGTAGAGGCCTTTGTGAGCAGCTTGCTTCAGGGTCGAGTAGTGAAAGTGAATTGGAAAAGGATGTTGTCCTTGCCAATACAGATGAACCTCAGAACAACCAAGATGATGTGCCCATAGGGATAACTAATTGGGTTCAAGATATGACCAAATTTCTACAAACTAGTCAATGCCCATTAGGTCTCAATAGAGCTAAAAGAAGATACTTTAGACTGTAGTCCATACCATATGTACTGATGGGAAATGTTCTCTTTAAAAAAGATCTGAATGGTGTCCTGTTAAGATGCATTCACAGTAACCAAATTGAAAGAGTGCCTCATGAGTTTCATGATGGAGCTACAGGAGGTCACTTTGCTCCCAGAACTACTGCCTGGAAGGTCATGAGAGTTGGTTACTACTAGCCCAGCTTGTTCAAGGATGCGTATACCTGGTCAAGAAAGTGCATTAAATGCGCTCTGTTTTTAGGAAAGGAAAGGTTGCCAGCTATGACCCTGCACCTGATTCAAGTAGAGCAGCCCTTCATGAGATGGGGCATTGATTTCATTGGTCCAATAAACCCACCTTCCAGTGCTGGTCATAAGTGGGTACTTACAACTACAGATTATTTTACAAGGTGGACAGAAGCAGTTGCACTGAAAGAAGCAAAAGAGTCTTCAGTCTTGAGCTTCTATGAAGACATAGTCACCAGGTTTGGAGTGCCCGACTCCATCATCTCTGATAATGTCCTTGCATTTGTGGGATTAAAACTGACCGATTGGGTTGTTAAGCATGGCATTCATTTGAACACCTCCTCAAATTATTTCCCTCAAGGTAATGGTTTGGCTGAAAGAACGAACAAGAACCTCGTCAGGATCATCAAAAGAACCATAGAAGACAGCCAAAGGACCTGGCCCAGTAGTTTAAACAATTCACTTTGGGCAGACATAGTGACCCCTAAGAGGTCTATTGGTAATTCACCATATATGTTGGTCTATGGAAAGGAGGCGAGATTGCCACTATCTGTAGAGCTTCCAACTCTAGACATCGTCCACCAGCTGGAGATGCTTGAGGGACAGGATCTCATGTCTGTAAGGTATGCAGAGCTCATGGAGCTCGAAGAATCAAGGGACAGGGAAATGAAAACTTTGGAGGATCATCAAGTCCAGACAAAGAAGACATTCGACAAAAGGGCTACAACAAAATATTTTAAGGAGGGAGACCTTGTGCTCAGGTGGGACATTCTTAAAAGCAGACCAGGCCATCACACCAAGTTTGACAACATGTGGACTGGTTTGTTTGTTATCATAGGCTGTAAGGAGCACAATGCTTATCAATTGGCTACATCAGAAGGAGATTCACTTCCTATCCCAGTCAATGGGATACACCTTAAACCCTACTTTCGGGCCTGATAAGTGCCTTTCTTGTACATATCTAGTTAGGTTTTATGTTTTCAATAAGTGCTTTTCACTATGGTTTGTTAGTCCTCTGTTTTGTTCCATCTCTTGAACGTTATTTAATATAGTATTTTTCTTTGTCGTTTTCCCCTGTTTTGTTTTTGGCCACCTGTTGTGCCCTATGAGCCTCATGCGTATTGCAACCATGTGCCGATTGACGTTTTATATGTTCTCTGAGTTTTCTAAACGACTCCATGCCCAATGGACAAGTTGTAGCTACTGGTTCTCATGTTTAGCAGGAAAACATCCCGCAAAGGTCACCAGAATTGTTGCCTCTTTTTCACCTACAGTTACAACATACAAGATAATCAAATGTCAGGTCTTCAGAGGCAATGGGACGTTCACACAAGGGCAGGGACTCTGCATCTATTGCTAAGTCATGAGGAACTCGGTGGGAGAAGCTACCCTGGGAGTATTCAACATGAAAATTCATCTAAGGTGAAAGGTCAGTAGGACTCTCCTATTGTCTGGCTGACTGACTGCTTGATTCATTCCATCTTGAGCAGGTCGCTGAGACCTGCTTTCAGTCACGCTGAACGAGCCTATAGAGCTATCGCTATAACGGAGAAGGTTCGGTATGACCTCTTACCACGTAGATTTTCCTTGGTCGATAGGCCATTCAATTTCCATTCGACAAGACTCTTGGTGACTACGGGCTTCGGGGAGACCTACAGTGTTTGGGGAGAAGTCCCAACGAAGATTCAATCTCTCGCTGACATGTGAAGAATCTCGGAGAGAGGGATGCTTTCAGCAAAGGAGTTGGGACTTCACCAAGATGTCCCGCCGATGTCAAATGTCTCGCCGAAGAAGGAGTTCGCCAAAGGTTTTTTGGACTCGGCATGAGGTCATGCCAAAGGCTCAGTGTCTCCCCAACAAGAAAGGTGGTGTCACTAAAGCAAACGTCTCATCGATGTTCAGTATCTTGCCGACTGCAAGGAGGCCCCACCAAAACATGAAGGACTAGCCAGCAGGTAGTGTACTGAGTCCATCTTGACTGGAGCCGACGTAGCACAAGAAGTTTGGGAAGACTTCTTTAGCCGTTGGAAATCTTATGACGAAGGAAGAGACAGACAAAATGAAGATGAGGTCGGCG
Source organism: Sequoia sempervirens (assembly GCA_007258455.2). Classification (NCBI taxonomy): domain Eukaryota; kingdom Viridiplantae; phylum Streptophyta; class Pinopsida; order Cupressales; family Cupressaceae; genus Sequoia; species Sequoia sempervirens. The sequence continues at coordinate 41,473 of VDFB02342654.1, read as the reverse complement.
GGAGTGTCTTGCCGACCAAATAAGCTTTCTCCGAACTCAAAGCAAGCTTTCGTGGAGGAGTTTTTCACTATAGAGTCTTAAGGCGATGCAGGGATGTCCTACCGGTGAGTGGCCATCAATGTAACATTGAGGGGTGGCTGACTCTTCCAACCAAAGTGGTCTCCCCGACCACTAAACACGGAGAGCGGGCCCTGGCTGAGACAGACTCTTTGCTAAAACAAAGGTGCCCGCCATGAATATCACCAAACACGGAGGTCTTCAGCATAACATAATGAGCTCGGGGCAACCTCTTTCCGATCGGAATGAGTCAGGCCGAAAGAAAAGAAGTTGGTCGAGGGTTCATACCTCGGCGTATGTCTTGCTGAGATGCATTTCCATTCAAAGGACTTTTGACCGGCTGCAGGGCTGCGTGGTTTTCACTCGGCCAATCAGAAATATCTAAAGGTAAACCGTAGCAGTCCAAAGAGCGTCGAAAGGATGAAGGGCGACGTGTATCTGTTGCAGGATCAGAGCATTCATGGTGTGGCCAAAGTAGCTCAACTGGACACGATGGATCAAATAAATGTGGTAGCTAAAGGAATATCTGAGGAGGACTTCTTCGAGAATGTTTCACACCGACACCAACAACAGGGACACGTAAGATCTTCAGCATTAATTCGATAAAATATCAGGGAAATTCTATTCCGAATCAAGATATTTTTGTAAGCCCTAAGGGGCCAACGTATCAGTTTGTATATAAGGCATTTTTTGCCTTTTTGTATGTAATTCTGATTGCACACTCTGAAGAGTTAGTGATTTTCATTAATCCTTTCTCAGTCAATGTATGTTTTCAGTAACTCAGCTGGAATCTCGAATACAACACAGAGTTTACCTTGGAATTTTGTCTTCATATTTGTATGATTCTCATTTCTGTATCTTTCTTTTTTGAGCTTGCAAGTTTCTAACTATGTTTTCCATAATACTGTATTCATATCTTAGAGTTGTGAAAATCAATCTTTCCTTCCTGAGATGCGTATGTAGACCAAACCTGTTAGAAAGACAAGCATTAAATCTAAAAGATGTTGTTCTGAGAATAGCAATTGGTCTTTCAAGTGTATGTTCTTTTTGTGTTCATTTCATGATTTCTTATCATTCGGTGTATCATCCTAGTGTGGTCTTTTAATTTATGCACCTTCTTCCTCTTTTCTCTCAAAGAATCAATAGTTTAGGTGATACCCAAAGGAAGCCGGCCTTCTCCGGAGGTTCATTTTAGTTATAGGTGACCCACAGCCTTGAGATGATCCCATGTTGCTCTAGAATGCTCAATTTATTGTAAACTCTGCACAGGGTGCAATTCAAGGTGACAACGATATTGATAACAAAGTGCAAGAACATTTTATTCATCATCAGAATACAAATCACATTCACATTTACCCTACATTGTAATAGTAAATAGTAATTACACAATTGGGGTGTAACAGATTCCTTGTGCAGATTCATTGATTGAGGCTCCCATCAGTCATTTTCAACGGGACCGTTCATCTTTTGTTGGTGATTCATTGAAAACTTCCATTGGCTCACTGCAATAGGTCTCTCATTATCTTCCTGATTGGGATTCCTATTTATCAAACATTGCATCCTTGTTTGTGGGGTCTTACATTTCAAATTTGGAGGACACATTTGAGAGGTTATCTCTCCTCTTTGATGGCAATCATTGCATAACTATTGTCAAACCATCTGTCTTTGGATATTGTTCAACATCAGTTTCCACATAGTCCAGATTTTTCACCTTCTTCATTGATTGGGCTTGGACTTGATTTGATTGTGGAATCATCATCTTCATTGGAAAAGGAGAGACATAAGCAACTTTCAAAGACATCATACAAGTTTATGCTTCTTTACTTTAATTCCTATCCGGAATGGGAATCATTCCTAAATTTGTAGTTGGTTTTGTTTCTTCCAAAAGGGAGACAAGTTGTTTGTCAAAATTGGATCATGTTTTATCTTTAGGCACTTACCATTTTCGTAGGATATTACACATTGTGGGGGAGCTACATAGTCTCTCTATTTCCCTCTTATGGGGAGGAATTTGTAATGTATCTATGTGATGGATGTTGTACTTGAGGGTATCATGTAGTTCTCCATATTTCATCACTTGATAGTATCTTTTCTCTCTTTTGGGGAAGAGTTTTGTTCCACTAGGTTTTCTCCTTTTCTCCATTTATGAGAGATTTCATTTGCATTTTTCATTAGTGTTGTCATAGATGTCAACATTTGGTGTGGATATGTTGAGAAGGTTCTTATGGTGTTGAGTAGGTTTTGTAGATGCAGCAGGGTTACTTGGTTTCCAAGTGCTTTTGAGAAAATTTGCATAGAGATTGTGCAAGGTGTCTAACATATGTTTTGTATTGTGCTATGAATTTCTTCATGCTTGAAGATGTGTGGTTTGAATATGATGATCAAAAGTCATTGAAGGTGTTATATCTAGATTTTTAGGTTCTATATCATGCAGTAGTAGAAGATATGTTTGACAATGTGTTGGATTATCTCTAGCTTGTGAAGAGGGATATTTGGGAGAAATGGAATTGCTTTGCATTTATCTACACTGAAGTTTCTTATCTCACAGATTTGGGAATGTGCTAATATTTAATGTACCTACCTTCCCTTGGTTTTTTTATTGTTGAGATATTCCACAAGATTGGTTCATGAGTTGTATCTCTATGGCAGTTTGACTAGTTGCACAAGATGATAGTATTCTTAGTTTCATGTGTTTGTGCTAGTGTTTTGAATATTTTATTGGTGTTAGAATATTCTAGGGCGTTGTGTAATTTTTCTACACGGTCCACAAGATTTTTTTTGGCCTTGGTGAAGTGTGAATTTGGTTGCTTAATAGTGTTAATCTCAGTTTGGCCAACCTAGTGTGTTAGCACTGTTTGCAAATAGGCTTCATGGGTTGTGGAAGCTTGGTGTAGAGTGTCAGTTTAGATTTGAGTCCTGGTCAACCCTTGATGTGGTCTTCCTTCACTTCTTTCCATCATGGAATTGTTTGGTGTCGACCTATTTGGTGGTTGCACGTTTGAGATGCATACATTTCATTGAAGCCAACCTAGAGAAGGTTATTCAAGGTTGTAGAAGATATATATGCAAGGTCAATTTTTTTGGATAAGTTTATGGTATGGTATGATGTATGTTTCATCATCTGTTGATATCTAAGTGTGAGGAAGAACATCCAAGACTACCAAAATCAGTGAACAAAAGGTGTCTATAGTTTAGTGTGCCAAAAGTCACTTGAGGTAGTGAGCCAAAGGCTGCGGATGGTAAAAGAGGATTTTTGGTGGTTTCTCCAGTTGCTCAACCTCCTTGAAACTATTTCTTTGTAATCTGGAAGAAGTGATCTTCCTTGGAAGTGAACCTTTCCTTTTGGATAGTGAGTCCTTTGGGTAGTGATCCCTTCACACAGTGAGCCTCTTGTAATTGGTTTTGGTTTTCATATAGTGAGTTGATCCTCACCGTGGTTTTTCCCTTAGTGGGTTTTCCAGGTAAAAATCTAGTGTTCTATTGTGAATCATTTTGGATGTGTTGTTTCATTTGTCTACATTCATACTAATACTTAATAAGGTTTTGAAGGTTTTCATGTGCATTTGATTCACCCCCCTCTCAGTTGTTCTACGTCTAACAATTTATACCAAATTTGAGGTTCCTTGGAAGGATCTTAATCACTTGAGGTACATCCAGATGGTGCACAAGAATGGTGTCAAATATCCTATATTCAATGGAATAAATTATACTTTCTACAAGGCTAGGATAGAAGCCTTTCTTATCTCATTAGGTTTTGGTGTATGGAAGTTAGCTGAAGATGGATATACTATGCCAAATACTCCTCCGACAAGTGATGATGATATCAAGGAGTATGAGAACAATGACAGCGAGAGAAATGCTATTTTGAGTAGGATTTTTGATTCAAAACTTGTGAAGGTGATAAGTTGCAAAACTGCTAAGGAGGTCTAGGAGAATTTGAAAAGCATTTATGAAGGAGATGCTAAGGTCAAGAAAGCAAAGATGTAGAATTTTAAGGCCAAATTTGAAACCCTAAGGATGTAATAGGATGAAGATATTATAGGCTACATGCATAGGGTGGATGAAATTATCAATGCCATCATGGTCTTGGTGGAAAACTGGAGGAAAATGAAATTGTGAAAAAGGTATTAAGAACCCTTCCTAAATATTATAGTGCTAAAGTTTCTACTATTGAGGAAGCTCATAATCTGGATCAATATACTAGAGATCAATTAGTTTGTGCTTTAACTACTTTTAAATTAAGAGAGTTTGACAAAGTTGCTTCAAGGAAAAAAAATTATTTTAAAGTCAGCAAGAAAGAGAGGAATGATAAATCTGATCTGGATGATATTGATGAGGTGGAAGCAAGTTTTGTGAGAAGATTAAAAAAGGGCACTAGAAAATACAGAGGTAAGTTACCTTTCAAGTGTTTCAATTGTGGAAAGATAGGTCATTATGCTTCAAAATGTCCAAGCAAAGTTTCAAATGATGAACACAAAGATAATAAAGGTAAATCTTTCAAGAAGAGTTACTATGTTAAAGAAAATAGTGGTAAATCTAATGATGAGGAATCAAACTTCCTGGATAATGAAAGTGATGAATTCTTGCTCATTGCTTTGAATGTTGGAACTAACCCTTAAAGATGCGAGAAGAAAATTTCTTTAGAAATAGGTCGCAATATTAAAGGAACTATGTTGACTGCCTTTCATGCAATAGAAGAGAGGAACTATTGGATAATTGGTAGTGGATGCTCAAATCATATTTTAGGTGATAAGAGTAAGTTTTTTAACCTTAAGAAATATGATGGTGGCTTTGTTAAGTTTGGTGATGACACACCTCCTAAGATCTATGGAAAAGGTTGAATTAGTTTTTATGGCAAGCATAAGACATATGGTGTTCTTTATGTCAGGTGTCTTCGGCATAATCTTCTCAGTGTAGGAAAAATGTGTAGCAAAGGATATAATATGGTGTTTCAAGATGATGGTTGTGAAATCAGAGAAGGAAGCTTTGAAACTTTGGTTGCTACAAGAACAAGGACAAAAGGAAATTTTTATCATCTCAAAGGTGTTGGTGGTAAGTGCTTTATGACTCAAATTAATGAAAGTTGGCTATGGCATAGAAGAATGTGTCATATCAATTTTGATAGCGTAGAAAAGATCAGCTCTACTCATGCTATGAGAGACATTCCAAGAATTATAAAGAATTTGCAAAGATTGTCAGGTTAGAAAACATACAAGGAAAAAGTTTAAATCTAAGGAACATTCTACTAAATGACCTTTGGAGTTGGTGCATACAAACCTATGTAGACCTACCAGAATAAGAAGCCCTTAAGGTGAAAGGTATTTTATGTTGTTAATAGATGATTACTCTAGAATGACTTGGGTGGACTTTCTCAAAGAAAAAACATAAGCTCTAGATAAGTTTAAAGCATTTAAATCTATGGTTGAGAATGAAAAGGATTTCAAAATAAAGTATTTAAGGTCTGACAGAGGGGGTGAGTTCACCTCAAATGAGTTTAATAGTTTTTGTGAAGATCATGGGATAAAAAGACATCTATCAGCTCCTAAGAATTTGCAACAGAATGGGGTTGTGGAGAGGAACAACAAGACAGTTCAGGAGGCAACAAGAACCATGTTGAAGGAAGCAAATCTACTGGATGTTTATTAGAGAGAAGTAATTCATACTGTAGTTTACATTCTCAATAGAGGACAAGCAAGAGTAAACAATTCAAAGACCCCCTACAAGATATGGCATGGAAAAAATCATACTGTGAAATATTTTAGAGTGTTTGGAAGTAATGCTATATCATGAGGGATGAAGAAAACTTAGGAAATTTTGATGCAAGATCGGATGGACTCTTTAGTGGATACTCTATAAAGAGAAAGGAATGCATGTGCTACAACAAGAGACTAAAGAAGATAATTGAAAGTGTATGTGTCAATGTGGTTGAAGAATCACATCAGAGCTCAGTGTTGATAGAAGGATATGAATTTTATGAACCATTGTAGAGAAGAAGAAGAAGAAGAAAAAGAGATGCTAGTAGAAGAGGAAGAAACTCTAAAAAATAACCGTAAGACTCCTAAGTATGTGCAGAAAAATCTTTTTGAGGATCGAATAAATGGAGATAAGAGAAAAGGTGTGTTGACAAGAAGAAAAGATGCTATGGAAGAGGAACAAGAAAAAATTTGTTTACTTTATAAAATAGAACCTAAAACAGATACTAAAGCATGCAGGGATAAAAATTGGATCAAAGCTATGGAAGAAGAACTGAGGAAGATTGAGAAGAATCAGACATGGGAAATAGTCCCAAGACCAGCAAACAAGAATGTGATAGGAACTAAATGGGTTTTCAAAAACAAGTTGAATGAGAATGGAGAAGTTATCAGAAACAAGGCTAGGCTTGTGTGTAAAGGTTGCTCACAAGTGGAAGGAATAGATTTTGAAGATACTTTTCCCCCAATAGCATGAATGGAGGCTATTAGAATGTTTTTTTCCTTTTTTAGCACATAAATACTTCAAGGTATATCAGATGGATGTAAAGTCTGCATTTTTGAATGGTGAGTTAGAAGTAGTGTACATTGAACAATCAGAAGGTTTTTAGTTATCAAAAGATCCTAATATGGTCTACAGGTTGAAGAAGGCATTATATGGGCTCAAACAAGATCTTAGAGCTTGGTGTGCAAGATTGGACAAATACTTACTTCAAAAGAGATTCAAAAAGGGTACTGAAAAGAGCAACCTTTACTTCAAAGTTGAGAGAGATCAACTCCTGATTGTGATTGTGTATGTTGATGACATAATCTTTGGAGGAAATGAGGCAATGTGTAAAATGTTTACAGAGAAGATGCAAAATGAGTTTGAAATTTCAATGCTTGGGGAGATGACTTTATTCCTTGGGCTACAAATCAGTTAATCAAAAAAGGTATATTCATTTCACAATCAAAATATGTTAAGGAAATGTTAAAGAAGTTTGGAAAGGAGGACTCTAAACTAGTATATACTCCCATGGTTACTGGTTGTAAATTAAGAAAAAATGATGAATCTCCTAAGATATATTTGACCAAGTATAGATCCATGATTGGTGGATTACTATATCTAACTACAACTAGACCTGATATTATGCGTGCATTATGGCTTGTGGAAATATTTCAAGAAGATCCTAGAATCACATGTGGTAGTAGTAAAAAGGATATTTAGATATTTGTAGGGAACTCCAAACTATGGTCTATGGTATTCTAAGGATACTAACCTCTCTTTGAGTGCTTATATTGATGCAGATTGGGCAAGTTATGCAAATGACAGAAGAAATACAAGTGGAGGTGCTTTCTTCCTTGGAAACAGGCTAGTTTCTTGGATAAGAAGCAGGATTCAGTGTCATTTTATATTGCAAAGACATAATATATTGTTGCAACGTCTTGTTGTACACAAGTGTTGTTTGGATGAAACAGATATTGAAGGATATCAAAATATCATATGATGAACCTATTCCTATCTTGTGTGATAATACAAGCGCTATCAACAATCTCAAAAAATCATGTAATGCATTCAAGATCAAAGCATATCTTTATTTGATATCACTTTCTAAGAGAGAAAGTTGCTGAGAAGGAAGTAAAGTTGGAGTATGTACCTACAAAGGATCAAATAGCAAACATTTTCATAAAGGCTCTTCCAAAAGATACATTTGAGTATCTCAAACACAAGATAGGGGTTATTTACCCTCCTTTCAACTAGACGCATAAGATTGTGCATCTATCTATGGGATCAATTCAAGATGTATTCTTTGTCCTAGACTGTTGAAGGCTACCTCTCAAGGGGATCAGGTAGTGGTGTCTTTGGTTGGTGTAGTCAGAGGGAGCACATCTTGTGCCTCAAGTGAAGTGTGTAGGTTTTCCCTTTTTCATTGATGTCAAATGGAGAGAGAAAGAATTCTGAAAAACATAGGGAAATAAATGTTCAAGTAAAGGGGAGAGCTACTTGAGAGTTGGAGGTACAAAGTTGCTTTTGTTGTTGATGGTTTCTCAATAGTTTTTGCCATCAATGACAAAGGGGGAGATTGTTGCACTATGTTGTCATTAGTGTTGAAATTTATGTCAACCTCTGGTGTGGATATGTTGAGAAGGTTCTTATGGTGTTTATCAGGTGTTGCAGATGCAGTAGGGTTACTTGGTTTCCAAGTGCTTTTGAGAAAATTTGCATAAAGACTGTGTAAGGTTTGGGATGTGTTATGTATTGTGCTTTGCATTTCTTCATTCTTGAAGATGTTCTTGTGTGGTTTGAATGTGATGATTAGAAGTCATTGAAGGTATTATATTCAGAGTTTCAGGTTCTAAATTGTGTGATAGTAGAAGATATGTTTGACAGTGTGTTGGACTGTCTCTCAATTGTGAAGAGAGATATTTGGGAGAAATGGAATTGGATTGCATTTCTCCGTGTTGAAGTTTCTTGTCTTGTGGATTTGGGAATGTGCTAATATCATATGTACCTACCTTCCCTTGGATTTTTTAGTGTTCAATTATTTTGCAAGCTTGGTTCACAAGTTGTATCTCTATGGCAGTTTGACTGGTTGCATAGGATGATAGTATTCTTAATTTCATGTGTTTGTGCCAGTTTTTTGAATATTTTGTTGGTTTTGGAATATTTTGGGGTGTTGTGTAATGTTGCTACATAGTTCATAGGGTGTTTTTGGCCTTTTTGAAGCGTGAATTTGGTTTCTTAATAGGGCTAATGTCAGTTTGGCCAACCTAGCGCGTTAGTGTTGTTTACAAGTGCGATTCATGGGTTGTGGAAGCTTGGTGTAGCGTGTCAGTGTATATTTAGGTCCTGGCTAACCCTTGATGTGGTCTACCTTCACTTTTTTCCACCACAGAGGTGTTTGGTGTTGAACTATTTGGTCATTACACATTTAAGGTGCATGCATTTCATTGAAGTCGACCTAGAGCAAGTTATTCAAGGTTGCGGAAGATATATATGCAAGGTCTATTTTTTGGAGAAGTGTGGTATGGTATGATGTATGTGTTATCATGTGTTGAGATCTGAGTGTGAACAAGAATTCCTAAGACTATCAGAAGTAGTGAGCAGAAGGTGTCTACAGTTTAGTGTGCCAAAAGTCACTGGAGGCAATGAATCAAAGGTTGTGGGTGGTAAAGAGACTTTGTGGTGGTTTCTCAAGTTTCTTTGTGGTAGCAAACCTCTTTGAAACTATTTCTTTGTAAGCTGGAAGAATTGATCTTCCTTGGCAGTGAGCCTTTCCTTTTGGATAGTGAGTCCTTTAGGAAGTGAGCCTCTTTAAATCAGTTTTGATTTTCATATAGTGAGTTCATCCTCACTATGGTTTTTCCCTTATTGGATTTTCCACGTAAAAATATGGTATTCTATTATGAATAATTGTGGATGTGTGGTTGTTTCATGTGTCTACATTCATACTAATAATTAATAAGGTTTTGAAGGTTTTAATGCAAGATTGATTCACCCCCCTCTCTCAGTTGTCCTATGTCTCTAACATTATTCACATGTTAAGTTTACTTAGGATTATAAGATTCCTTATAGAAGTCTTAGTTGGCATATATAGATCTTATCTTTCTAGTATTTATTGCTTGATTCCTAGGTTTTTTATGAGTTAGTTGTCTCATATCATTGGATTAAGAAATATATCACAATCTTATTTAATCATATTCCACACCTTACCTATATAACCATGGTCATTATATTCATTTGAAACATATTTCATACCTCATCATCATTTTGATAGGTCTTAATATCAAGAAAGCTTATATTCTTGCATGTCCTCTTGTGGAAGGAATCCAATGTTTTTGCAAGTGCTCTTGGGTATAGAGCTAATATTAAACTCTTAAATGGTATCAGAGCCAAACCTTGAAAAACCCTTCTCAAGTCTAAGGGATGAGCCATTGCTAGTGAGAGATATTGGTTATTTTTAGTAAGGTTGACTATGCTCCTCCCTTGCACCATATGGTGAACTTGGGAATCAAAAAAACTTGAAAAATAATAGATTTGGAGGGTTTCTCTTTGTGGGTTTTATTACAGGTCATTTTTGGCTCATGTTAGAGGAAATATAAGCTCATTTTTTAGTCCAAGGTGGCTGAGAAAGTTAAATTCGACTTTTGTTTTACCTAAATCCGACAATTTTTTCCAAAGTTATAAGGGTTTGAAGATTTCAAGATCCGAAGGTAGCTAAGCTTTCAACACTCTTTGAGCCCAAATCAACCTCTCCATCATGTTTTGAAGGCTAGAGAGACAAATTTTGATATAAAATATTCCTATGTTCGGCCTCAAGTATTTTTTAGGCAAAAAAAAATTTACTTGGCCAAGTCGTTTGGCCCCCCCCATGTACAGGTTTATGATTTTATATTTTGCAAAAAAAAAAAATTAATAAATTTTGGAGGTTTTTTTGGGGGGGGAGCTAAGATGTTTTAATATTGTCAAGAAATATTATTTTATTGAGGTTTTATTAAAAATTTCAGAGCGAAAATATATATTTATCTGCAAGGGTCGTACTGCACTTTATGCTAACCCTAGAGAGCTTTGTTAGCCACGAGGCCCCTTTCTTCCACACCCCGATCACATTGCAACCTAAGGGGATATATCACTAGGAGGTGGCATGTGGGAGGCACCACCCCTCTCGCCGACTGATTTTAGCCTTACCGCTACTCAAAGCAGTGACTCTTTTTTGTCCCAACAGAGTTGTCGATCATATTGTCGACCAAGGGCCAATCCGAAGGGTCTTACCTTTTGAACCTATTTAGCCTATCTAGCCCTAATTGGGAAATATTTTTCAATGGGGCATACCCTTTCACTTAGATATCAAAATTTTGTAAACGATTTATCGACAGAAAATTGGTTTCGTGTACTTCGCAGTGGTGCAAGTCATTTTGACAAATTTTATTGGCAACTAAAGTCAGATCTCCCATTTGGATTTCGAGCTCATAACTTTATGCCTAGATATCTGTTGTTCATGATTTTTGTGGCATTAGAAAGGTATTAAGGAGCTTTATTATTGTGCCCATGCACTCTTTCCAAATTTAGCCCCACGTATTATTTATTCAGTATTTTGCACATTTAGTATTGTGACTGATTACTTGGACATCCTGACTCTTGAAGAGGTTTTGTTAGTTTGGGAAGGCTTCATTTGCAGTATACATCATGTTTGGGGGTTTCTAATTGTTGTTGAAGGTTAATGTCTTTGTAATTTTAGAGATTTCTCATATTTCATTATGGGGTTTTCATTTCATCCTTTGATTATGTTGAAAAGGGGAAACTATAAACAATGGAGAGATGGCATTATAAAACATCTTCGTTGGCTTCATCTATTGCCACATTTGTATGATCTTGTTCCCCCTCTTGGTACTGATAGTAATAAATTAGCTTGGAATTGTGCAAGGTATCATGTATTAGGAGTTATTGCAATGCATGTTAATGATGAAATTTTGAATGTTATTATTCGTTTTGAGTGTCTTCATACTCTTTAAACTAATACATGGGAGATATATGGAGATCCTGATACTCAGTCATTGCTAAATGATCCTGTTTCATATTGTCTTGTGCCTCTTCATTTTTTTAGAATGGATACCCTATTATTATGATACTATTCAGGAGTTTGAAGATTTGGAGTACTTTGAATCTTCAAATGAGGATGACAAGGTTTCTTCATATGCTCCTTCTCCTTTAGAGGAAGTTGTTGATCCTTTATTTTTAGTGATTCCTTGTGCAAAGTCATTGATTGAGGCTCTCATCATTCATGTTTAGTAGGACCATTCATATTTTGTTGGTGATTCATTGATAACTTCCAGTGATTCATTGCAATAGGTCTTTCATTGTCTTCCTAATTGGGATTCCTATTTATCAAACATTACATCTTTGTTTGTGGAGTCTTACATTTCAGATTTGGAGGACACATTTTAGCGGTTGTCTCTCCTCTTTGATGAAATTCATTGAACAACTGTTGTCAAACCATCTAAGTCTTTGGATATTTTTCAACATCAGTTTCCACATAGTCTTGGTTTGTCACCTTCTTCATTGATTAGGCTTGGACTTGATTTTATTGTGGCATCATCATCTTCATTGGACAAGGAGACACATGAGAAGCTTTCAAAGACATCATCATACATTTTTATGCTTCTTTCTTTCAATTCTTGTCCGAAATGGGAAGCATTCCTAAATTTTTACTTGTTTTTTCCAAAAGGGAGACAATTTGTTTGTCAATATTGGATCATGTATTTTCTTCAATCACTTACCATTTTTGCAAGATATTACACATTATGGGGGAGCTACGTAGTCTCTCTATTTCCCTCTTATGGGGGTAATTTGTAATGTATCTATGTGATGGATGTTGTACTTGGGGGGGGGGTCTCATGTAGTCCTCCATCTTTCATCACTTGATTATATCTTTTCTCTCTTTTTGGGAGGAGTTTTGTTCCACTAGGTTTTCTCCTTTTCTCTATTTATGAGAGATTTCATTTGAATTTTTTACATGGGTACCTAAAATGGCCTTGTAGCGGGGACCCATTTTTGCATCTTTTCTTGTATCATTTGTATAATAATATCTCCCTAAGTTACACTTAAGGTGGGCATTGGTGTGAGTATATATCTTGTACCTAGTAATTTACCTTACTAGGGACTTAGGGGACTTATTCACATGTTAATTTTACTTAGGATTATAAGATTCCTTCTAGAAGTCTTAGTTGGAATATCTAGATCTTATCTTTCTAGTATTTATCACTTGATTCCTAGGTTGTTATGAGTTAGTTGTCTAATATCATAGGATTAAGAAACATGTCACAATCTTATTTAATCCTATTCCACACCTTATCTATATAAGAAAGGCCATTGTTCTCATTTGAAACATACTCCATACCTCATCATCATGTTGATAGGTCTTAATATCAAGCAAGCTCGTATTCTTGCATACCCTCTTGTGGAAGGAATCCATTGTTTTTGCAGGTGGTCTTGGGTATAGAGCTAATCTTTAGCTCTTACACCACCGAAATTTATATCCAAATCCTAAATCCATCAAAATAAAATCCTAAATCAAACATTGATTGTCTCAACCACTCATGTTAATCCCACCCATTAAATTCATCATCTTAGTCATAATCCCTTAAGCCAAAATATAATTCATCATCAAACCATCAAAACTCAAATCCAAACCCAAACTTTACGGACTCCAAAATCCTCTTAAAAATTAAAGGAAAACTAAAGGTTCAACCCTTCATCCTATCACCCTAATCACAATCCCAACCTTCATCTAACCCAATAAATCTTCCTAAATCCCCTCATCTAAATCCAATCCTTGATCTAATCCCAAATCATTATCCTAATCTAAAATGCTAGGTAATCAAATCCAAATCAAGCAAAGCTAAGATCTCAAGTAATCTTAATCAACTATCCTCCTCCACTTATCCTCATATTAAATCAACCATCCTCAAAGCCAATCCATCCAAATCAAAGATCAAAACCTTAATATCAACCATCCAATCCTCATTGGTTTTGCTTAAGACCTTATTCAATCTTAAGATTATAATCCAAAATAAAACTAAAATCACACTAACTAAGGAACTTTTCCTATTCTTGGTATAATAATCCAAAATATCAAATCAAATATTGCTTAGAAACTTTACATATCCTAAGTATAAAAAAAGTTAAATTCTAATAAAATTCAATCATCCTAAGGTCTTGATCCTTGATCCTTCAACCAATTCAACCCCAACCGACTTTGTCCACCTCCGACCCAATCCCAAAATCCAAACTAATCCAAAATTTGAGCTTTCATAAACCAATCTCAAAATCCTTTGATATTAAAATAAATCTTAAAACCCAAAACCATCTTATCCCATCATCAATCCCAATCCAAATCTAAAACCATCACTCCAATTTTTTTTGCTAAATCCCCTCATCACCTAACTAAAACCCATGTTTTTATGATGGTGGTGCTATCCTTGTCAATCAAGAGGAATATAATCCTTATGATGATAATAAGTGTCTTGTAGACCAAGAAAAATTCACTCATAAATCCTTACATAGCATCGCCTTAAGCAAGATTTCCACATGTTTCACATTTTCCCCAACATCAACCATCAAGACCAAGAATTGACTAGCACAATCAATTCCACCATTCCTAAATGCATATTTGTTGGTCATCCTTACCCCACCATAAGCAAGGGAAACCTATATTTAATAAAATTCCTTCATCACCCATCCTCCCCTATCTCTCACCTCCACCTCCTATGCAAATTATTCATCCTCAAAAACCTTTATAATCCAACTAATCCCAATCCTAACATTCATCAAATAATGTGACCTACAAGGATTTTATACAAGGACTATTCACAAAGAATTATAAGATGTAAAGCACAAACAAATTTGTGCCACCCCACCACCTTGCTAATCCCATGCAATCTAAATATCTCATTGACAATACGGTCATAAATCTCAACTCCCTAAAATCCATTAAATTCAACATCCATAAACATCAAAAATCCCTTCTTCATCCATGTGTACAAATCAAAGAGTCCCTCCATACACTAATTACTAAAAAAGAAAAACACCACCCATCCCTCATATCATCCAAGCAAATATAGCTATTTCAAGCACTTGATCCAAAGCATTTCCACACATCCCCATCCAAATCAAGATCCAAGAATCCCTCCTAATCCCTTACATAGTCCCTCACCATCTCAAGATCAAAGAATCCCTATCTAACCCATCCTCTAACCAAAATCCTACCACCTTGGTTCCCCCACCTTTATTTGATCTAATTTTCTCATTGTAACGGAAGCCACCACTAAAACGGATTTGCATCTTGTTTCCAATGCAACAAATATCCCATATTAGATTTTTCAAAACACGCATTATCAAGGCAAAGGGTTAGGCCTTCATGAGAGGCATATTATAACCCATCTAAATAAAATAAAAAAATTAATTTTAGGGCCTTTGCTACGAATCTCATGAGAAAGATGCTACTAACACCATCACCAATACTAAGGAAATTTCTTCCAGCATCAAAACAAGTACCTCCTATCACTTCCCTCATGAGCTTGTGGCCATCAATCCTTTCATCAACCCCACTATCTCCACCACTCCAATAACCTCCACAACTAATCCTTTTACTAACCTTAACCATAAATCCTCTAAAATCCTCAATCAAGATCAACAAACACACAAATCATTAGACTTGTTCCAAAATGATGAATCCATCACCAAATTCATGTGTCAAGATAATCTTTCCACATGGGATCATATCATTATTTTTGAAAATAATATAGATGCAAAAATATATAAAGTAAAGAATCTAAAAAGTCCAGGGATCACCATGTTGCAATGTGTTGACATATATTATCAAAGAAAAATTTGATCCAAAACAAAAGCAATGCAAAAGAATGTGCATAAGCCTATAAATCATAAATGAAGCAAAAATATAATGTAGTTCCCAAAGTAAAAATCAATGCATCCATGAAGCACATTCAAATCTACTCCTCCAAAAGCTACCTCCATCCATAAATCCAAAAATTGCTCACTCATCCCAATCTTGAATTCCTCCATCTAAATATAAGCATCTCCATCCTCAAAATATTAAATCCATTTTGGGCCCCCCTACGTTCCAAATTTAGCAATTATATTTACTCCATCCAAAAATCCCCATCCCAAAATCCCTATCCCCCATCTTGATCTTGAATCTTTCCATCTAAATCCATGCACCCACATCTTAACAATCCTATATCCATTTACAATAATCGGTAATCCTAATTCATCCATCTAAATCCCCATATCTAAAATCTCCTTCTAACCAAAGCTCCAACGTCCATATGGTGTTGGCAATTTTTGGTCCTAATGTCATTTCATCATAACCCTAGCATCACATCCTTCCATCCAACCATCTTTCATCATCTAAACCATTATCCAACGCATCCTCTACCTTTAATCCAATCCTTTTTATAAATCCATATTTATCATGTTCATTTCCCCATCCATTGCATCCCCTTGGTTGTACCCTCTAAATTTTAGAGCTACACTAGTACTATATATACATCTTGGAGATGCTCACTTCACATGATTGCTACTATCTATGAGCACAACACTTTTGCAACAAGGGATACTATTATCATGTAAATAGATGCTTGATTCCTTCCAATCCCTCTCTACCATATTTAATACTCCAAATTCACCTATCCTCTATCATAAATCCATCTCAATCCACCCTATCCCAACATCCAAAAAGAATCAAAATCAAAAAATTAAAAAAAGTAAAGAGAAAAAATCATCGAAATGATGAAAACTATTATTATGGCACCTTGAACAAGTACCATGATGAACATGACAAATAGGAATCATGTATAAATTTCCTATTGATGAGCACACCACACATGGGGGAAAGCTTCTTCTATCCTATCTAACTCACTCTAGCTACCTCTCACTTATATCTACCTACCTATCACATCATATCCAATCCATCCAACCTCCTTACAATTTTGATAAGGAAAGGGACATCATAATATCCAAACATGCATTGGACAATACAAGCCTTACTTTCTCTTTAATTAATCCCCCTTGCAACCTTTTATATCAACCACAATCTATCTAAAGGGGCATATTATTCCTATGTGACATATTCATTGAAGATTGATCCACAATGCCCCCCAATCCCACCCTTTTTCTATCCATCTCACAAAAATAAACTTCCTATGATACTCTTTATATTTGCACTTCCTTCAATCATCTACCCTACAACCCCTCCATCTAACAATTCATCTTGTTCCCTATCTAAACTATTCCTCTCTCCTCCCATCCCTTCCCATAGACTTAGCTCTCCCTTGTCATTGATTCCAAGCAATCCACTACCCTAAACATGCTCTAATCCAATCCTCCTATCCTAAATCACTCACAGTCCTAAGAAATTCCAAAAATAGTTCATCCAAATGCACACAATTCTAGTCCATGTAATTTATCCAAGAATTGTAACATATCATCCAACACACATATGGTTCACAATCCTTGCATTATTCTCATCAACAATAAAATATGATTGGGATAGATCATTCCCAATTGTCACATTATTTTTATCATCAATGAAACTGTCATTTGGATAGATCATTCCCAATCCTCGCATTCTTCTTATCATCACCAATGTCATCATCATCAATCAATCAACAATTTTCAACTTGAATATATCATAATTAATATAGTGTTCACAATCCTTGCATTATTATCATCAACAATAAAACTATCATTAGGATAGATAATTTCCAATCATCACATTATTCTTATCATCAATGAAACTATCATTTGGATAGTCCATTCCCAATCCTTGCATTGTTCTTATCATCAACAATGTCATCATCATCAGTCAATCAACAATTTTTAACTTGACTAGGAGCATCATCTTTGCTTGTCTTTGTATCATTGTGCATGCTTTCTTGTGTTTATTATTGTGTGTTTGCATCCATAATGGTCCTAACACCATACCAGCACAATGACATCATGGTCTTCCATATCATTGTTTCATATGGCATATGTTCTTTTGTGACCTTTTCTTTTGGATCATTCCCTCACACACTTGATATATTGTCCCTTCGGTTTGCATACATTGGTGCATTATAACCTCAAGTGCTATATCAAATGAAGGTTGATCAATTTTTCTCAACATGACTATCCCTCCACTCCATCTCTCAATCTACTTTCTTATCTTGATACACCAATCCTTTCGTCTTCTTTTATCTTTTATCATCCAACCCCTTCATCCATTTTGAAAGCACACCCATGTTCTTCAAACCTACATATCCTCTCGAAGGGGCATACCTACGCCCCTCATCATCATCACTATATCCTTTCAATGACTAGGGCATCTTTCTACTAGTCCCTTCTCTTCCAAAGCCACTGTCTTATTCTTCTTTGAAATAACATCGCTTTGTCTAGTCACAATGCCATATCAAAAGAGGCAAAAAATGTAGGCACCTAAAACATCCACACCTGACCACACTTGATTTTATCTCTCATTTACATTAATTAAATAATACCAATTATTTAATTGAACTTCCCAATTATTTCTCTAACATTAATTAAATAAATTCTAATCATTTATTTAAGTTCAAATTCATGTGCACCAAAAATTAAATAAATATAAATATTTATTTAATTCCTCATTTTCACCTCAAAATAATAGTTGATTAAAATTAATTAATTAACTATTTAATCCACTTACACAAATCAAAACGTGATTAATCTAACTAATCACTTAACACATCCTCTCATAAAAGCATAGTCATTCATTTATCTTAGAAAATTATCACCCTCCATCTTACACATATGTGACAGCTCTCACTTGTCAAATCCCACATTCTCATATGATCTCACACAAGTGAGAGGAATCACATGTCACATCATGGTTCCCCATTTGTGAGGAATTTTAATCTAATTACAACCATTTGATCAAATCAATCTAATTACAACCATCTAAATCATCTTTATCTTTCCCCTCCAAATGTACCAATCACAAGGTTCCATTTGGGGGCTTCTCCTTGCTCCAAATATCTCAACAATCCTCAACCATTGATATCTTAGATCAATCTCAATCGTTGATCAATCATCTTCACAAGCTATAAATCAAACCATTCGCAACGGGAAATATAAGTCATGTTGTTGGTTTGAAGAGCAATCCGCATACAATCACACATCTTGAGTGTGACCACACACACCCATGTGTGTGCAACGAGAGGTTTTGAGAGGTCTTTTGGAAGGCTTCTCAAGTTGGGCACCCCACCTCTTATAGTTCAATCAAGGCACATTTAAGAGTATAATAGGAGTTGATTGCATTATCCATTTTCTTATTTTACCTTCTACATCTTTACATCATACATTTTGGCATGCATGATGCTATGTCACATCCAAAATCTAATCATTTTTTAAATGTTTTGTGATTTTTTAGGTTCTAGGTACTGATTAGATGTATACATCTTTATGGACTACAACTAGAACCTTATTTTTGTTGGTTCAAAACAAGAACAAAATGTGACTTTAGAGAAGGAAATACATGAGTTGACAAAGCCCCTATTTGGTAACAATTTTTTCATTACAATAGGTGCATTGATTGAGGTGGTGGGACCTCAGAGTTGAGAGAGAACTAAATGATTAGCAAAATTAAGAACACAACCATGGAAAGAAGGGGGCTTGGAACACAATTCGTTGTGGTAGGTTAGTGGAGAAAAGAGGTCAATATGGGTGGTGAAAGGATTGACATCACGTTAAGCAGAAGAAGAAACTTCATGTACCAATCAACTTGGATGGGAGAATGGGCATTGCTTGTTGGTAAGAGAAGTAAAAAAATAAAATCCTAAACTTGCATTTGAATTTGTGAAAAGCATCTACAGGTCTAGATGTAATGCAAAAGCCAACTCAAGATAAAAATGAAACAAATACAAAGAAGTATGGTTGATAGTTGATGTAGTTGTTTAAATTGATTGATGTTAGGAGAGAAAGACCAACATAACATAAATATGCTTAGTGTTATGACTCCATAGATGATGAAAGATGCAAATGAGAGAAGGAATGATATGCAAATCCCGACATCTATCTTTTCAAAAAAGTAAAATTTATAATCTTTTTGAGAGCTTGCTCAACTTCTCAAGAAGCTTAGATTTGTCAAATATTTTCCTTCCATTAAGTGTGTCAACAAGAGAATTTTTTTATTTCATATTAATAATTCTAGTATAACTTTAAATATAATTATGTGTTATTTTTTGTATTAATATTTTTAATTATATTATATAATTTATCATTAAAATGATGAAAAAATAATTTGTTCTACAAATGAATTAAACAGGGAGAATGGAAAGAGGGAAAAAATTAAAGTAAAGCAAAAATAAAGAAAATAAAGATTATAAAGAAAAGGATATTAAAAATAATAAAGAGATTAATAAAAAGAGAGAAATTATGCAAAAACTACAAATAATATTTATAATTTTATTTATTTATGATGTCAAAATAGTACAAAACACTGATAAAAATAAAATATTAATTAATAACATTAATATTTTTAATTATTGTTAAAGCTTGAAAGATAATTATAAATTATAAGTAACAAGGATATTAATTGTTATTATTAAGAAGTAAAAATTAATACCTAAGGGAATATTAAAGAATATAGTGAAAGCATTATACCATGTTCATATTAATTAGTAATAATTTTAAAAATTTAATACAAATTCTCAAATAATATTTTATCTTTTGATAATAACTATTAGTAATACCTCTGTTTATGGGAAATGGCGAGTTAATCCCCTCGTCAATCTTAGGAAAGATGTGAAGTGGCAACCATCAGATGAGGGATGGGTGAAAGTCAATTTTGATGGTGCTTCCCAGGGTAACCTGAGGCCGTCAAGAGCTGGTTGCATTCCACGCGATCGCTCAAAAAAGATACCGGCGGAAGAAGCAAAGAAGCTACCAGGAGGGACGAAAAATGAGATATGGGTATAGACCTGTGTTGTAGGACGGGTTTCAAAAGGATGCATCTGGAGGAAGAATCATTAATCATAATCAATGCCATACGTAAAAGGAGATCCCCAATTGGAAAATTTTGGATGATTTCAAACTTTCCCATATATATGGGAAGGGAATAAGATGGCTGATAACATGTCCAAGCGGGCAATCGAAATGAATACACTCCACGAAGAATCACGCTATGAAGATCCGGCAGAGCTCCCACACAAGCGAAAAGCATTGATAGGAGTACTTGGAAAGAGAGAAATAAATTTCATTGACACAACGGAGCAATGGTTCGAACGAAAGGCGGTAAGAAAAAGCAAGGATTGTCCATCTTCTCCACACAGTTTGTAGAATGGAGACTACTATCACCCTGGATGCGAAGGACAAGAAAATGGCATTCTGTGGGAGAGTCTCTGACCAGAGACTACATAAAATCTTCAATGTGGATGATTTGGAGATGATGGAAGTGTTGAAAGGGATTCTAGTGGTGCGGTGTTTAGCCTCCAGTTACTGTTATAGGGTCAACAGCGACATTGCCTCTATGTTCATGGCATGGTTGTTACAGGCGAGGGAAGGAACGAAGATGGTAAGGTGACTAATGTGTTGCATGGTGAAGGCCCGTTGGAGAGAAGGGATGGAGAAATATCTCGAATGGATCGTAGTGGGATGGGGTCTGCAGCCAACAGTGGGAGTCTGGCCTGAGATGGCAATGAGTTACAACGGCTCGTGGATCCCTTTCATTGTGTGGACTGTGGAAGAGGCCATGGAAGCAAAGATGCAGGTGGCGCTTGGACATGTGGCAATGCTAAAGGAGCTCACGGGTGCTTTCCAATTGCTGGCGAGGATGGGTTTGCTAGCACTCTTAGCCGCATAGAAAGTGGGGGCATTTGAGGTGGAGAGCGCAGAGAAGGGCACCTCATAAAAGCTTGAATTAGACAACCATATCCCCCTTCTTAATATTATGCTTATCAGAAAAACTAGTGGTTCCTTAAACCATCATGTCTTAAAAAAAAAGCCTCCCATAATAACCTACATTCACTCGTTCTCTCATCACCACCCAGCCCAAAAAAGATAGTATAGTAAAGATTCTAGCTACAAGATCTTTTTATATCTATGAAGGTGAATACATTAACCAAAAGATTTCCCATCTTACCAAGTTTTTCAAATTAAATGGTTACAAGAGCAAGCACCTTGCAAGAGCATTGAAGCGTGTCAAATCTCAACACTTTCAAGCCTAAGGATGTTAACTTTGTGGTCATCTCTATTTCAAGTGGTCTTCGCCCAATGAACCCAGAGACATCCTTCTTAACTCTACATCTACAAAATTAATTGTTCTTGTGCAACACTATATCGATGAGACTAGTTCTATTAGCACCAAGATCAAAAGAGTATAGCACTAACATGAGGCACAAATATGTTGTAATGTTTACCTTTGCTCAACACCTCTAATACCAAATACCATATCTACTTGTAAGACACTCAAATCCTACTCAAAGAAGAAAACCATTTCAAGAAAAGGCTTTAAAAGAGTAAAAATTGGCAACCACTCCACCAATCTTAATCATGATAGATAACATGTGGTGTTCAAGTTTTTGTTAACTTCCTATGATTAATCATCTCATAAAATTCATCTTCTCTACTTCTGAATGACTCCCTCTTCCATCCATTCTCTTACATCCCTTCGTCAACCTCCTACTTCTCTTCTAGTTTCTTCCTTAACCTTCTACATTATGATTTTCTTTCTTCCCTTGCCCTTGATTTTCCGTGTCCACCTCTTCGAACTTTTTTTTCCCAAACCATCCATATACTTAGTGTATTTGGCCTTGTATGCCTTCTAATTATTATTTTCATTTAAATTTGTTCTTATCTTTTAATGATATTATATTTCCACAAGCCATAATGTTGTTACCTATTGTTTCTAAATTCAGTTGTATTATTTTATTTTTAAACTTGTTCTTATTCTTATTCTTATGATTGACTGATTAAGAAAATATATTTTTCATTGTGTTCTATTTGCATTTTAATAGCATTGTTGCATTTTCTCTAAACTTTTCTTTTTTCTTTTTCAATTTTATATTAAATATATTTGATATCAATGTCAATTGCCTTTTTGTAATTATCACTACATATATTTTAATAAATTCTCAATTAAATATTTTTCACGTTCTAAAATTCATTAATATTTTCATTTTTAATATTTTTTTAAGACTGCAAGAATCCACAATGCCTTTTATAATGTATCTAATAATTTTTTTATCGTGACCAATACCACGAAGATGGAAATAATAAACCTTATGACCTCTTGACTCCAACAAGATGCTTTAACCATATTTTTATTTTTAATATAAATAATATATAAATTATTAATTTTAATATTTCTATAACTCAATACTTTATAATATTAGATAATTATTTATTATTAGAACATAAATATTATTACAGATCTTAACTCGTTTTTCTCTCTTATCTTTATTTTCCTAATTTTGGCTTGTTGGTTAACCCTCATTATTTGTAATTGTAATCTCCTTTTCTACCCTTTTACCATTATGGTCCTTATTTTATTCATTTTTCTCTCTTCTAATTTATTTTTGACTTTTATGTTCCTTGTCTCACTTCTGCCCGCCCTGAGAGTTTGTGTGCAATTTACCATTTTTCTTCTCATTCTAATGATGGATAATGTAATAAACATTGATGAAAAAACTAAGACACAATCACAACCAGAAGTACTCTTTCATCACTACTGAACTTCAGACCCCTGAACTAAATTAACGAATGCCAATATTCAATCCAAAATGAACAAATAGCAAAATTATGATCATTAGTTACAATCATAAATGAAACTTTAAATGACTTTTTTTTCCACTCACTCCAAAAACAATCCAGTCTGCCCAAATTATGATGCAACATTACAACTTGTTCCTGCCTGTAATTCACCAAATACATAGAAAGAAGGCTCTCTAAATAACCAACAATGTCAGATAGGAGAGTGAATTTACATGAAAGTATATCCCAACAGCCTGTAGCCAATAATCTTTGGAGGGCTTGCAACAGTGACATGAACAAAAAATTCACATAGTACATGAGTAAAGAAGTAGAAGAAATTTGTAAAAAACAAATTCAAAGCCCTAGCTTTTCAAAACATGTTTCTCATACAATGCCAGTATCTCCTTTTTGTTTGGAGTTCTTAGTTGTAAGAGTTCTGCCCCAAATCCACTCTTTGTAAGCTCTTGCTTAAGCTTCTGAACAGTAAATCTGAGATAGTCTTGTGGTTCTCTCTGGTCACTTGAATTGTTATCATCCCCTGGCCTAATGACTGAATCTCCCTCAGGTGCCATGGGACTGTATCCATTTTCATTACTTCCATTCCTCCTTTTTCTATCTCTGACAGTTCCCACTTCAATGTCCATGTTTTGAACCGAGTCCACTCCAGCATAGTCTTCAGATCTCATTCTTTTACTGCGAGCAGATGTAGCCTTAAGTTTATTATCTAGAGCTGTTTCATTCAAACGAACTGAAGTCAATTCTTGTTGGAGAGCATCCAATTTTCCCTGAGTGGTTTGAAGCTGTAGAGAAAGTGCCTCAGCTCTAGCATTAGCCTCTGCTCTAGCTGCTCTTTCACTACCCAAAAGACTTTCAAGGACTTGGACTGTGCTTGCTCTTTGCTCATTTGTTGACTGAAGAAGCTCCTCCATCTCCCGTTCACGTTCATCAACTCTTGCCTCTAATGTTGCAACTTTGGATAATGCATCCTGTTCGGTTATTTTGATCCTTTCAACTTCCTCTACCAAATCAGCCTTTTCCCTCTCTAATGTTTCTATGTGCCTTTCCGATCTTTCAATTATAGTCAATCTTTCCATGGCTAACTTCTGAATTTCTGATTTTACTTGCTGTGCTAGGGCAGCCTCATCACGAGCTTTTTCTGCCACCTCCACAGCTCTCTTAGCCCCCTTCTCTGCAGCCTTACACCTTTCGTCTGCTTCCTCAAACCTTTTGAACTCAGTTGCAAACCTTTGCTGTAAATGTGATTTCTCTTGTTCTAGTATCTTGGCTTCCCTCTCAAACGACAATGCTGTTTGTTTTGCATCCTCTAGTTTGTCTTGTAAATTCTTTATTTCTGCCTTCAAAATACCGAGTTCCGATTCTTGGGACTTCAATTTACTCTCTTGAGCCTACAGAAATGCCAGCATATATTAGCAGCTTCTAATTTATTAAAAGCACAAATGACGCAGAAAAATTGGAACAGCCATAAAATTTAATATACCTTCAATTGTAGGTTATATCCAGCTAGGCGATGTTCAGCATTCTCAAGCCTTGCCAAAGAGTCTTTTACTTCGTTCTCCTAAAAAACATAGATAAAGGAGAAGTCACCATATATGGTTCAAAAATTTAAATTTTGCCAAATGAGCATTCCATATACATTAAAGACGACTAAAGAAATCATATTATATAATGGATTTGCCTCTACCGTATACTGCAATAATAATAACTTTTCCAACAGTACTGATACGCCTTACCTTCTGTGCTATAGTGGTAGCAAATTCTGTCCTCAGAGAATCCTCTCTCTGCTGTGCTTGCTTGCTAGCACGTTGTTGGAGTGCCGTAGCTTTCTCTAAATTTGTTTGAGCTTCCTTAACAGCAAGTTCATGTTTCCGTTTCCACTCAGATGCCTCCTCCCTGGCTGATTCAACTTGTTCACGAGCAGCACTTAGCCTTGCTTCTGCAGAACTATACCTAGTTTTTAAAGAGGCAATTTCAGCAACAATCTGTTCTTCTTCAATTCTTTGCTTTGACATAATTTGTTCATACTTTTTCTTCCACTCAGAACCTTCTTTCCTAGCAGATTCCAGATCTTTGGATACATTATTGCATCTCTCTTCTAATGAGCTACACCTGTTCTGAATATTAGCCATTCTATTTGCATGAGCTTCCGAAATCCTTTTTTTCTCTTGAATAGAATCCTCGTATCTTTTTAAGTATTCATTTCCATGCTTCTGGCTAACCTCCAGCTGTTTTCCAATCAATGCTAACTTATCTTCAAGTGAACGGCACTTCAACTGGAGACCAGCCCTTTCAGTTGAACTCTGATCGCTGAGTCTTTTAGTGAGGTCAAATAGAGGCCCTTCTAAACTGAAAAATCATGAAGACACTAGAATTTCATCAGAATATTAAAATATAAATAGCATGAAAGTTTTCAAGAATACCAAATGGAAACATAATTAGTTCAGAGCCAGCATTTACTGAGGAACTAGGTCTCACCTTTGCTCTAAGAAGTTA
Source organism: Sequoia sempervirens (assembly GCA_007258455.2). Classification (NCBI taxonomy): domain Eukaryota; kingdom Viridiplantae; phylum Streptophyta; class Pinopsida; order Cupressales; family Cupressaceae; genus Sequoia; species Sequoia sempervirens. The sequence goes on along the minus strand of VDFB02342654.1, from coordinate 15,676 downwards.
GCAAGTTTCCACCACTTTTGTGGGCCAAAAGCTGATGATTCATACTCAGACACAAGGTCATTTAGAACCTGAAAACAGAGCATGTCAATATTCTCTGTGGTTAATCAAGCAGGAATCATAGTTGGTACTTCCATAATCACATATTAATATGCCATGAAGCCATTAATTAAAAGTCAAGGTGGGTGCAGTTACTGAACAAATTGTAAAGCTGTCAGAAAACATGGTAAGATTTACTTGAACTTGAACAAACATTAATGCAAACAATAGTCAACAAAACAAATGACTACCTTTAGAACTTGTTCAAGCTTTGCATCCGGGGCATAGCAAGCAGCACGTAATTTTTTGTCCATCATTTGAATAATACTTGTGCATTTCAGTTCAGAATCTCTGAATGCATTCCGCTTAAAATCCTGCAAAAATATTATTCCTTATTAAGTTATTTCAATAATAACTCAAGTAATCCTAGCAATCTGTATCTGCCAGATTCAAAGCAATCAAATTAATGTGAAAAGAGATGCATGGGGTAGACAATAAATTTGGTCATGCCACTTATAACCTGCCAAACACCCATTATGGTTGAACATTAAGGAGCTAAACACACACCCGCATACATTGGCAAACTTGCCTAACCCCATTTCATGTACCCACTTCTCTTTAAGCATACACCTTTTATCGTTGTGAAATTGTTCTTGCCTGCTCACCATTGCTATCAATATTTCTTGAGAAAAACTAGTAGTATGTGATATGCCTACCCAGAAGGCTAGAATTATAATCTTCTCTAAATCATTAATCTAAGTCCCATGAATAGACAGAAACATCAGAGACCAATTTATGCCGTTCGTAAAATGTGAGATTGGATATCAAGTCTACTTAAATTATTTAATGAGATGTTACTTCCTTCAAGAATCATAGGAATCAAACTAGAATTTAACTTTTGCATTAAGGCCATAAAACAAACAATGTAATAGAAGTACCTTTAAGTATGACCCTCAATATTGTAAGCTGAGCATATTTAGAAACTAAAACATTTACAACTCTTTTTGGTTTTTACCTCAAATTGCTTCTTCACAGCTGTCTGGACCATCTTCTCATATTTCTGTCTTGCAGCACCTGCCCCTACTGCACTTCTGTTAAAGACAGCCAAAGCCTTTTGTAATGCACCCTCATATGATTCTTGCAGAGCTGCCTGGAAAGAGTCAATTTCAATGATATAAACACAATCCAAGGTTATGGTCCTGATACACAGAAATATCCCTGAACACAACAAAATGTAGAGAATAAATTACCTCTTCTGGTGATTTTGATTGATCAAATGCTCCCGCATAGGCTTCAATAGCAGACTCATAAGCTCGCCTACATTCACCTTCCTCTACACTCTAAATCAATAACAAAAAGCATTAGAATTAAATGATACGAGTAGTAATTCATGTATTTTGTAGAGAACAATGACACAAGTCACACAACAGATCGCAAACAAAAGACTCCTACTGTCCTACACAATCAAATCCAGAAATAATATTGAACAGCAATATGGATTGTGGAAACTTGATATCATTAAGATCACAAACTGTGAGTTCTAAATATCTAGGAAAATACAATATATTTCACAACATCATTGGGTTGGGTAGACTCTCAATCTTGCAGATATTTAAGCAATGCAAGCCACTCAAAAATCCAGACTAGATTGTGACTGTTGTATCAAGGATGATAATTTGAGGCACTCGTTATATGGCCAACATCCATAAGCTAATTCAACTTTGAGAATTAAATAATACAAATCTTTGAAAATAAGCATACTAGAGCCATGATTAACATCACAGTTATCAATTTTGCTGGCCATAGTTAATTTTGCTCAAGTAATTGTGTAATTTAAAATTATGATTACTTAAACCATCATGGCAGAAATAAAAAAATAAAGCCACCACAACCATGCCTCCATAACAAAACAGTAAATACTTGCTTAAATTGGTACCTAAAATAATCATGATAATAGTATGATACATGCCATGCACTGCTGTAAGGTCTTGTAATAACCAAATTTAGCATTTCAAAAGTCATGAAGAACCAGTAGTCTCACAAGTGACTTTACGCATGCAAATCAGCATAAAAACTAGAAATGAACATCAGCAGAAAAGTTCACAAATGAGAGATGACCCATTGCATTTACCTGCCATGATGAAGCAATTGTTGGCACAGCCCCTGCATTAATAGCATCCAAGAACGATTGTGTGAGCCCTGCGAGTATTGGACCGGTCATGATTGTTGACCCAACCTGCTTTGGCCTTGTTCTTTCAAATACAAACTTTGTCAATGCATCAAGACCAGCTCTGAATTCTGGGCGCAGTTTGTCCAGCTATGGAAAAAAGACATAATTAACTACCAAGATTGGCTAGAAGATGAAAATTGTATCACAGATAATACTTTGCAATAATTATTGCTAAATTATCACTCTCACAATATCAAGGAATTTAATTGCAACAAGATCATCAAAAAACAATGAAATCTTGACTAAGGAAATATGTCTTACAGGAATCTGATCAAGTCGCTGGAGATCCTTCTCATTATTTAATGGTCGTACAAGAGTGAAGCACTCACGATCAGGAAAAAGAGCTCGAATTGAGTCACGAATCTACCATACAAACATTGTCATTGTAAGAAAATTTAAATGCCATCCCTATGTGAATATATGCAAATAAATGCATTATGTTGAATGCATTGCCCTTTCAATCAATAAATGTAAAAATAGCTACCATAAATGCAAGGGGGAAATATGGCATACTTTCTTACTACATGTGTTTTATTGAAGATCAGATATACAGAGAGCTATAATCATGAGGTACAAAATAGCTGGAGCACAACAGGCCAGCAAATCTAAAATACGAAAAACTACCTGAAACTCCCAACTAATCATGGATAAGACTACAAAGTAAACTTCTTCTCCATCCTCCAAGGAATAACAACTATTGTTTACAAAAAAGGAGAAAAAAAATATGTGTATACATTCTGGAAAGAAAAACCATGTTACCATGGTACTAACAATTCAAAATACAGATGACGTTTGGTTAGCTTACACCAGGAGCTCAAACTTTACTGAAATGTTGATGTTTAAGCCACCAAAGAGCAGTTTGAGGTTTGACAGCAAAGAGTTTCGAAGTTATACCATATTGATAAAAAATTTGTGACCAAATCACTTTTTGTTTCTGCCACTGTTGCTTTTTATCCTTGTTATGTTACAACTAAGTTGCCAAATCCAAATATGATGTGTATCATGTGGGTATGATACACTAGTATGGCAGATTTTTAGGGGGAGCTCGGTACATTTTGGGTACATCCATTCAAAAAATCATACAAAAATCAAATATATATGTATTTGCAGCATAAAAACATATTTAAGTTCAGCATATAAATATCATGCATGTGTTAAATAAAACCACCATAAATATTATAATTTTCAAATTTTGAAATCCAATGTGAACTAATTCAATATCAATTTATCAAACTTGAATGTCATGATCAATAATCATTGTTCAATATTAAAATAATACATCTAGTAATCAGCATCATATGGGCCATCACTAAGACCAACATCATCATCTAATTCCGCATTCCATCTGCAATCAGAGTTTGTTAATTTTTCTGAAGTGTGTCTCAAATGTTTCAGATCAAAAGGATAAAAGTTATAACCAATGGTTTAAAGTTTAAGAAATTATTTGGGTTGAATGGCAGTACCATAGTTGGCAGACTCGCCGAAAACTCGGCGAGTCTTGAAAATCTCGCCAAGTTTTCTGGCCTGTGAGTACTCCCCAGGTAAACTCGCCCAGAAACTTCGCCAACCAGAAACTCGGCAAGTCCATGGCAAAAACTCACCATGATAGCATACATCAGGCTGCCACAGCAAAAAAAATCATACCAAAAATAAAACACTCTAAGCTTGCTTTGCTCTGCACAAAAACCCTTCCCAACAGCAAACACACCATTTCCAACATTTTGCCATTGAGGAAAGAAGATTGAAAGGGATCTTTTGGCGAATTTTGAAGCCAAATTTGAAGCACAGGTAGGTTTTTGAATTTTCTTTTCTTTTTTGTTTAAATCATTTTGCTTCATTTTGGCTGCAAAATCTTGCATTTAAATTGAAAAAAAATCATATGGTAAAAAGTAGGATTTTTGCATTTAAATTCCAAAAAACAAGATTCATCACTAATTTTTGTTATATTTTTCTGATTTTTTCATTATTTTTCATACCTAGATTATTTTATTTATTTTCATCTTTTTTTTTTGAAAAAAATGTTTAAAATGTTTAGATTAGATAAAATTCTTACTGAGTTTAACTCATTTATATTGATTTAAAGTTAAACCAGATTTAAGCTGATTTTTAATGATTTATGTATAATTTAGGTTTTTTTGTATTAAAAAATTAATATGTTTTACTTTCTTTATATATGTGTAGGTTAAATACACGATATAATGGCGAATAGAGAAGCTTCTGGTTCAAGTTCAGCCTCAAGCTCCGCCCCGTCGATGCCCGTGCCACCGCCGATTTCAGGTACTCGTCCTGTAGGAGCTAGAGACCCTAAATGGAGGTATGTCATGCAGGGACCAATGCCTAGATCGATTATTTGCATTCACTGTCAAAAGCTACATCATGGAAGCATAGATCGCCTCAAATACAATCTTCCAAGCATTACTCATCGTGATGCCAAGCCTTGTCCTACAACCACAAAAGAGATAAAAAGAGAGATGAATGCCCTACTTGCAGCTACCGAAGAGAAAAAATTGCAAAGGGAGAGGACAAGGGCAACCATAGCAGCAAGCATAGTTGTTGGTCATAGTCATCAACAAGTAGAATCTCAATCAGATGAGGACACAAGTCTTGACATTGTAAGCTCTCTTCATGGTCCACGCATTCAAGGCACATCGGCCTCCAAGCCCTCCACTTCCTCTACTTCAAGTAGAGTGCCACCGCTTACATCTTCATGCACACCACACAATTTTTTTGTGCCCAAAAACACACCAGAAGCACAACCATCATTGGAGGCTACAAGGTGGAATAGGAAGGTGCATAAAGATGCCAACATAGCATGTGCTGATTTTTGGTATTTCAATAAAATTCCTTTCAATGTGGCGAGTAGTCCTTATTGGGACAATTTAGTTATTGCATTGACAGTTGCAAGAAAAGGCTACAAGACACCTTCTCGCAAAGACTTGAGTGGGAGTTTAGTAAATTTAAATTTTATGCTAAGTTATAAGTGGACAAAAGGCTATCACGAATTGTGGAGGAGTTATCAATCTTTAAAAAATTTAAAATCTCACACATTTATAGGTTAGGGAATGTTGAAGCCGACCAACTATCAAAAGATGTGATTAATATTACTAGTGATTCCAATGGGACACCAACATTTAATAATGGTCATCTCACACGCGCAATCTAGGCCGGATTGATATGGGCTGTCGAGACCGAGGTAAGGATTGTCAAGGGACTTAACTGCCGAAGGATGCAGGTGGCAGTGGATAGTTTTTAAAATGAGCGACAAAGGAGTGCAATTAGCATAATTGATCATGGAGACGACCATCTATTTGGGTGCCAAGGAGAGGTAGATGGCGTTCCAAATTGTGGTCTCAAACACAAGGCTCAAATGGATTTTCAATGTTAAGGATGAGGAAACCTTAGAGGCAGTAAAATGAATACTAGGTGCCAGATTTCTCTTTTCTACCTAACATTTCAGAGTTAACTCAGATATCTCCTCCATATTCATGGCACGGCCTCTTCATGCACGGGAGGAGATAGACATGGTGTGTTTCTTGATGCAACGTTTAGTTAAGGCGTGGTGGCATGAAGCCATGTTCTACTGAACATGGTTGTGAGGGGCTAGGCCTAAGATCGATCGGCAACGTATGGCCTCAATTAACCTTATCAATTAATGGGTCATGGATCCCTTTTGTTATTTGGAACGTTGGTGAAGATATGGATGCTCGTTTGGCGGAGGTTTCAGGCAACATCACCCTTCTAAAAGAGTTAACGAGGGTGTGCAACCTGGTGGATGAGCTTGTGGTACTGGCTTTACCAGATGCTAATGAAGTCCAAGGCCATGCGAGGGAGGAAGGAGGCGGTGCGAACATGGTGGCGATGGAAACAGAAATCTAGGCGAGGGTGACCAGCATGCTTGGGAATCATCACATTTTGGATGTATTTTTTGTAATTTTGTCATGCTTTAATGACTAGTTAAACAATGTATTTGGGGTTAAGCCCCCTTTTTGTGAATAATTTATATATCAAAAAAAAAAAAAATTATGTAAAAATTTTGGGCTAAAATTATGTTCTTTAATCCAAATTAATTTATGTTGAATTTAAGCTATTTTTTCTTTAAAAATAAAAAATTTGTACTTATTTACTTTGTACTTGTAGGTTGCTCACAAATGCAACTAAAAGGGCAATGCAAGTAGTGCAAGAGCAAAAGAAAGAATGGAAGAAATATGGCTGCACCATTCTTTCAAATGGGTGGATGGATGGGAAAAACTGCATTATCCTTAATTTTTTTATTGCTTCAAAAGATGATTTTTATTTTTTTTTTGAAATCGGTGGATGCCTCCAACAAAATCAAAAATGCAAAAACATTGTCTCTATTGTTGGAGGAAGTTGTCATGGAGGTGGGGATAGATAATGTGGCGCAAATCATCATGGACATTTCAACAGTATATGTGGCGACTAGGAGATTGCTCAAGGATAGACATCCCACACCTTTTTGGTCACCTTGTGCAGCACATTGCCTTAACCTTCTTTTGGAGGACATGAAACATAGGCAAACTTGATTGGGTGACACCAGTTGTAGATGATGCAAGGAGCATCACAAAATTTATCTACAACCACCCTTGGGTTCTTAGTTTGTTGGGAGATCACACACAAGGGAAACAGTACGTGAGATCGGGTGTCACAAGGTTTGCAACGGTTTTCCTAGCGTTGCAAAGCATTATGGGTTTATTGACTACTTTAAAACAAATGTTTGTGAGTCAAGCATGGCTAGACTCATCTTATGCAAAGAAGTTTGAAGGAGAGAGGGTTGCAAGCATAGTCTTAGACACCTATTTGCACAAAGAGCTACAAAGATCGTGTAGGTAACTTCAAAACTTTGAATTTAAATTCAAGTTGAATATTTTATTTTTTAATTTATGTCTTTCATTATAAATTTGTAACATTAATCTTTTGTATTTGTAATGTAGGCGTTGGAGCCCTTGGTTAGAGTTCTCCGTTTGGTAGATGGGGATCAAAACCCAATGGGGTGTTATATTTATGAGGCCATGGATAAGGCCAAATAGGCTATAAAAAATTATTACATGGGCAGCAGCCTCAAATTTGATTCCATATGGGAAATTATTGATAGGAGGTGGAACAATCAAGTCCACCAACCCATCCATGAAACAGGGTACTTCCTCAACCCTAGTTTTTTCTTCATATACACCTTCTCCAATCCTAATGGAGAGGTTATGGAGGGGCTCACGACATGCATTCAAAGGATGGCACCCCAGGTTGAGGTGAGAGACCCCATTGATGATTTGATAAATAATCAGATTAATTTTATTAAAGAAGAGCCTTGCTCTTATAGACTTTACAACCCCTACAAATTAGGGAGAAGATTTAGTTAACTGAAAGAGTTAACTCAACGTGACTGAAAGATAGACAAACCGTTAACTGAAACAAACTAAGACTTAAATAATACTAAGATGACCATTAATATTACATTTAATATTTAATACCCTCCCTTAATGGTTATTGTACAAACAAAAAAACTAAGTCTACCCATATTGTATTGGTCAGCAAAATGCATAGTGTGCAGACTCCTCTTGCTCAGTCTGCTCCGCTATGTGAGCACTTCGCTGAGATGCTTCCTGGTTGGACTTCTCATCAGCCAACCGCTTTCTACAATACCTTTGTGTATGACCAATCTTCCCACAGTAATGGCAAGTAAAAGACTTCTTGGAGCCCTCCTCTGAATCGCCTCATCCTTTCTGTTGAGTGGACTTCCCTTTGCCAACATCGTTGGCAGTAAATGATTGTTCAACACTAAGAGACTCACTGCTGCTCGCAAACTGCTTCTTCCACCGATCCTACTGCAAAAGCTTGTTGCACATCTCATCAAACTTCAAGTCAACATTGGTGGATGTAATGTTGAGCGTTTCGATGAAGTGCTCGTAGGAACGTGGCAAACTTTTCAAAGTGATCACCACCATATCCTCCTCTTCTATCTTACGACCAATCGCCTCCAATTGATCACGAATATTTTTTATTTTCATCAAGTGCTCGTGCAAAGACACTTGGTCATCCATCATAATAGAAAAGAGCATATTCTTCAAAAAGAAAGCCCTTCCCTTGTCTGAAGTCTCGTGAAGATCTTTCAGATGCTTCTAGATCTCGGCAATAGATTTACCAGATGGTATTTCTAGTAACATCTCATCAGCGATAGATAATTTAAGAAGCATGACTGCCTCCCTATTACTTCCATCACATTTGTCCTAATCCTTCCCAGCAACATTAGGACGAACTTCTGTACCAAGAACAAGCTCATCCAGACACCGGTACTCAAAGATGGTAAGCATCCTTTGCTTCCACGTGTTGTAATTATTTCCATTGAACGTCTACGAACTTTCCAGCATAATATTGGACAAAGACACCATCCCTCCCGTTTTCCAAAGCACGAAAAGCGAGGTAACTCTGTGATCGGTTGGCAAAACACTGGACAATTAGCTGGAACTACAATTTTTCAAAAAATCGTTTGAAAAAGAGGCTCAGAATCTGTATGATTTTCAAAACTCTATGTAAATTTTTTAAGAAAATTTTCAAAAAACTCTATACAAAAATTTTATTTTTTCCAGAATTTCTATCAAAATTGGCTCCAAAAAGATTTTTTCTTCAAACTACCATGAAATATCAAAAAATCACCTCAGAAAAACTAGCACAAAATTTAAGACACAGATTTTGATGTACCCAGAAAATATCTCGAAAAACCCACAAAGAATCTGCAATCAAAAAGGATGTAACTGGTTGTGCACGAGGGTTTGAGACGGCCTACGCTGCCTAGTGAGGTTGCGTCCTCTCCTCTTTGTTGTGCGTTGGACTGTAGGGGGAACGGCTGGGGGTTCTCTCCCTTACTGTCTTCGTTCTTCTGGTTTTGCTTCTCTTTTCTGGGTTTTAGCTTGCGTTTCGATGTTGTTTGAGTGTGCTCAGTGGGTGGTGCGTTCTACAGGTTGCATGGCGCCTACAAGGGGTCCGGGGAACCCCCTTCCGTCCTCCTTTAAAGCTGCTATCAATTGTGGGGATGCCTCATCTTCTGACCATGTAGATGCTATTGATTTCCTCTTGCATGCGACAAAGGAATCGAAGATTAACCAAGCTCAGTCAATTCGTCCAAAACCCAATTTGTGTTTGGAGAGATGTAAGGATCGCTCGATCGTGGTGATCAATCCAGATCTAGTTGCTGAAGATGTTTTGTATCTATCGAAGCATGCACTCATTTTGCAAGTTCATGGGGTCAGAATCTCTTTGCCTTTTCTCGAAAATTGGGTCCGCTAGACCCTTGAATGGGATTTGGAAGTTATTTTGGGAGCTAATGGGTTTTTCTTCGTGGTTTTCTCAAGGATTGCTGATCACAATGCAATTTTCGAAGGAGGTCCATATTTTCACAGCCAAGTGGGTCTTTTTATCAAACCCTGGCACTTGGGTTTCGATCCTTCTGAAGAGATGTTGTCAAGGATTCTGATCTGGATTCACCTCCCTCGTCTTCCGATGGAGTTTTGGCGAAAAGACATATTGCACTCTATTGCAGCTGTTTTAGGGAAGCCTTTGGGTCCTTCCCGTCAAACTCTTGAACGAAGGGTAACTTCTTTTGCTCGTTTGTGCGTGGAAATCAATTTAAATAATCCTTTACCAGAGTCTCTTGAAGTTAGGCTAGGAGGTATGTGCTGGATTCAACAGGTGGATTATGAGGCCCTTCCTTTTCGCTGTCGTACTTGTCATGAATATGGACATTTGCAAAGGAATTGTCCTAAGTTGCGTGCCAAATCCCAACAACCTCGTCCTGGTGTGCAAGCAAATCCTTCCAAAGCAAAGGGAAAAGCTTCAATTCAGAATGTGGAACCTGATTCAAATGGGTTTGTACCTGTGAAAACCCGATCAAAAGCAAAATCATCAAACCGTTAGAACAAATCTACACTTGGAGAGGCTTCTGGTAACCAATTTGATGTTCTTGAAAACTTTGAAGAGTTGGGTTCGATTCAGAATGTGGAACATGATTCAAACGGGTTTGTACCTGTGAAAACCCAATCAAAAGCAAAATCATCAAACCGTTAGAACAAATCTACACTCGGAGAGGCTTCTAGTAACCGATTTGATGTTCTTGAAAACTTTGAAGAGTTGGATTCGATGAAGCAAGACCTTAATTTTGGGACTCGATATGTTCAAGTCTCATATGATGTTGGGCATTCTCTTCTGGTCACTACTCCAACAACCGACATGCATGAAGCTCCAAAGGAAGCACTTGTTAACTCAGCGCCCCCATTTGAGCAAGAAGTTTCTAGGTTGGAGACTGTCAGGATTCAAGTGAAGGATTCAACTCCTAACCACTTGGTGGAATCCCCTCATGAGCTTATAGGCACTGAAGGGCTCAATGAGCAAGAAATGGAATCTAGGGCCAAAGAGGATGAGAAGAGGAAGAATGTGCCTCTCTTAGGCATCCACCAAAAGAGCTTAAAGAAAGTGACTGGTGAAAAGATGGCTAAAGTTGGGAGGAAAAAGGACTTGGAGAAGATGAAGATTATGGGAGAATCTTTAGTTGAATCTAGTGTTGTCAAGACATTGGATTCCCATTTTGCTTTCTCTCATAAATGATTGTGATATCCTGGAATGTGAGAAGTTTGGGTAGCATCCCTAGACAAAAGGCTACTTTGGATTTAGTCTGTAATCAAACCTAATATTCTTTTCATTCAAGAGACAAAGCTCTTTGTTGATGATATGATGAAGACTGCTTCCAAAATTTGGAAGAGGGTCAATGTCAATGTGTTGGATCTCATGGCTTTGCAGGTGGTATGGCGTGTGTTTGGGACCCCTACAAGATTTCGCCTCTTTGGAGGATGGCTGGAAAGAACTCCCTGTCTCTGTTAGCTTCTTGCTTTGATTCTGGAGCAATGGTTCTTTTCACCAATGTGTATGCACCTAATGATTTTCCTGGTAAGTTTCTACTATGGTCCCACATTAGATTTATTCGCTCTCTTGCACCTTCTTGCCCTTGGGTTTTAGTAGGAGACTTTAATTCTATTTGCACCTTGGAGGAAAAATTGGGGGGAGTAAGTTGTTTGGGGCCTTCTTCTTCCTTGCTTCAAGACAATATTAAGTTCTTTAATTTAGTGGATGTTCTGCCCAGTAATGGGACTTTTACCTGGCACAATCGAAGATGTGGGGAGGGTTCTATTTCCGAGCAGCTGGATAGATTTCTTGTCTTTATTGAATGGATTGGAAATAGCTAGTCTTCTTCCTCTAAGATCCTAGGATGAAAGTGGTCAAATCATTGGCTGATTAAGTTTTCCTCATCTCGGTTGTCTATGGTTAAGTAGCCCCCTTCAAATTTCAGCTTATGTGGCTTAGAGATAACAGTTTATATCGTCTTGTGGAGCAGTGGTGGGTTGAAGGGAGGCCTACCTTTGGCGTTGCTATGTTCTTCTTCAAGAGGCTTCAATTTGTCAAATTCAAATTAAAGAAATGGAACATGACAATTTTTGGCAACCTCTTTCAAAAGCGGAAACAAGTTCAGGATCAGCTTGATAGCATCACATTCAAAATCAAGAAGAGGGGATGATTGTGGACTTGCTTCAAGAAGAAGCCAAATGTTCTAGAGAGCTTGCTGAATGGGAGCTACGGGAAGAGATTTTTTGGAAACAAAAATCTCGAGTTGATTGGCTCCAAGAAGCTGATAGGAATACTACTTTTTTTCACAATTCAATAAAGGCTAATAGAGGTGGTAATATTATTTCTTCTCTCAGGTCGGCTTAGGGGGAACAGTTGAATTCGCTTCAGGATATTTCTGAGGAGGTGGTTTACTTCTCTTCTCTTTTCTCAAAAGATGCTCCTTTGGCTTTGGAAGAGGAGAATTTGGTTCTGGCATGCATCCCCTCTCTGGTTTCCGTGGAGATGAATAATTCTCTTCTAGCACCCATCTCTTTGAGGGAACTTGTGGATATTGTCTTTCAAACAAAGAAAGTAAGGCCCCTGGGCCTGATGGTTTTCCCATTGAACTCTTCCAGGAGTTTTGGGATATCATCAAAGTGGATCTGTTGGAGGTGATTCGGGAGTCTTCTACTAACAAGCAAATCCTCAAGGCAATAAATTCTACATTCCTCGCTTTAATTCCTAAGGAGGGGGCCAATTCCTTGGACTCCTTTCGGCCCATTGCTTTGTGCAATGTGACCTACAAGATTATCATTAAGTTGATTGTCGAAAGACTGAAGAAATACTTGGATCCCTTGATCTCCAAGGAGCAAGGAGGCTTTGTGAAGGGCAGGCAAATTGTGGATGGTGTATGGTGGCGTCTGAAGCTATTCACTCCATGTCTTCTTCCAATCATCAAATTGGATATGTCTAAGGCCTATGACAGAGTTAGGTGGTCTTTCCTTCAACTTCTGCTTTTGGCCTTCAAGTTCCACACAGAGTGGGTTTCATGGGTTATGAGTTATGTGACCACGTCTTCCTTTTTTGTTCTTGTCAATGGTTCACCCACACCTATCTTTTCTGTTGTTCAAGGGCTCAAACAAGGGGACCCACTTTCCCCTTATTTGTTTATTCTGATGGTTGAAGGTTTTGGGAGGTTCTTGAAGCAGTATAGGGATAGAGGATCCATTCGTGGCTGGAGTTGGGCTCAGGGGTTAGAAGTGCAAACTCATCTCTAGTTTGTTGATGACACTGCTCTGATGGGTGTTGACAGGATAGAGGAGGCAGTCAACTTCAGGAAGGCTTTGGATGTGTATCTAGCTGCTTCTGGTCAACAAATTAATGAGGGTAAGTCTCAGATTATTTTTTTCAACACTCCTATTTTGATTCAATGTAGGATTGCCAACATTCTCCACTTACAGCTTGGTAATCTACCCTTGGATTATTTGGGGATCCCTCTCTATGTCAGTACTTTGAAAAGGAATGACTAGCAGAAGATTTTGGATAAATTTCACTCTAAGGTCAATCACTGGACCTTTAGATGGTTATCTTTAACTGGCAATGTGACTCTAGTGTCATCTGTCCTCCAAGCTCTTCCTCTGTACAGGTTCACGGTGTTGTCTGCTCCGAAGAGTGTTCTCAAGGAGTTCGACTCTCTTACTAAGAAATTTCTTTGGGCAGGGAACCTTGACATCCGAAAATGGAGTCTGGTGAGTTGGGACCAGGTTTGTAAACCAAAGGAGATTGGTGGGCTTGGGCTTAGGCAAGCGGAGCATAGTAGTCTTGCTTTGGCAGCAAAACTTTATTGGAGATGGTGTAAGTTTCTTGAGCAACCTTGGGCAAAGATTCTTAATTACAAATACTTAGGAGTGGCCAATGAGGATATCCCTCATATTGTTTTATCTAGTAGAGGTTCTTTGATTTGGAGCACTATTAAGCGAGGTTCAACTCTCATTAAGGAGGGTCTTTTCTGGATCATTCAGAGGGGGGAGCAAGCTCTTTTTTGGACTAATTCTTGGGATGGGCATCCTCCAATTCTTACTTATTTCCCTCATCTTCGTGCTTTAAGTGAGGCTTTTGTGGCTGCTGGTTGGTCCAGGGTGAGTAGTTTCAAATCGTATACAATTTTGGGAGATACTAAAATTTATCAGTGGCGTGATCCTACAAGTTGGTCGAAGGGTGGCTCCCATGTGGAGAGAAGGTTTTTGGAATCTATCTTGGTTGAGAGGCCTTGTTGTTCTTCAGATGACAGGGATTTGCTAGCTTGGGGCCATGGTCAGAAGGGTAGCTACTCTGTTGCTCAAGGATATGCTACTCTGGTATCACAACAGACTGAGGTGAGAGTTTATCCTTGGTGGAAACGCATATGGAACAAGGTTGGGTGGCCCAAATGTAATATGTTCTTATGGCTCCTGAGCCATAACAAATGCCTCACTTGGGAGAATATTAGGAAACGAGCTTTTTGTGGGCCTTCTTTTTGTTTTTTATGTGGATGTAGTGAAGAAAGTACTTCTTATCTATTTTTCCAATGCTCTTATGCTTTGGAAATTTGGACGTTGTGGTGGAAGATTTGGAGAAGACCTTTTAGGTTTGCCTTATCCTTAGAAGATTTTTGGGAGAATTTGGGGCATCCACTAGTATCAGCATCTTGCTTAGTGGTTGCTTGGGAGTTGGGACCTTCCATTATTATTTGGCAGATTTGGTTGGAGAGGAATCGACGTATTTTCCGTGAGTGTCGTTAGATGGTTTTGCAAGTTTGGCACAAGGTGCAAAGTATTTTGAAAGAAACAATCTCATCTAAATTTGATTTTGGTGAGCCTATGTCACCCTCAAACAGGCAGCTTGCTTCTAGTCTTGAGCTTTTTTCTCCACCTGGCCACCAAGGGATAAAGAGGAGTAGTTCAATTCCTTCTAAGAAAGTGAATAGAGTGGGGCGGTGGTGCCCTCTCCTTGATGGGTCTCTCAAAATTAACATTGATGGCTCTGTTTGAGGCAATCCAGGAGATGTTGGTATTGGTGGAGTGGGTCGTGATCAGTGTTCCACGGGGACGTGTCCCCCCCAAAAATCCTCACGTTTCCTAGATGGGGACGTCTCAGAGACTTGGGGACTTGGAGGGGACGTCCCACCACCAGCGCCACCATCCCACCACCAATGTTGTTATCTCCAAGATGCTGCTAGGACTTCGAGGATGCTGGGGTGTCATTAAGATGTCTAGGGGACTCCTAATTGTCTCCAAGATGTATAATTCTTATACATCTTTTTATAACTATTTTTTCGAGTACTATATGTATTTCAGCACCCTGCCGCCCCCCAGCCACCCCCAAACTTAGACCCCCCATCCCCGCATCCCAGAAACGTGTCCCCTGTCGTCCCCCCATCCTTGTCCCCAAAACCCTGTGGAACACTGGTCGTGATAGTAGGGGAGTCATACAATTCTTCTTCTCCGTATACATGGGTGTGCAGTCTAACAACCAGATGGAGGCTTGTGCTACTCTTAAGGCTCTCGAGCAAGCTTTAGAGTGTGGGTGGAGGAATGTGATTTGTGAGACTAATTCTATGATTTTGGTCTCTCCTCTCAACAATAGAGATTTTTAGGGCTCGGTGTGGAGATTGGTTATAATTGTGAACCAAATTCTTCATCTTGCTTCAAATTTTGAACACATCTCGTTTATTCACATTCCCAGGGAATGGTACAAGGTGGCTAACTGCCTTGCTAAATGGGCTTTTGAACGTCGAGAGGCTTGGTATGTGGATGATTGGAGACAATTGCATCTGGATAAAAGAAATTCTTTGTCGACTCTTGGATGAGGATCAAAGGGTGTAGATTTATTTTTTGGCTGGTTGGTTTGCATTGGGGCTTGCGGTGGCTTGTTTTCTGCTGACTTTGGCCATTTTGGCCTCCTTTTGTACTTCTTGGCTCTTTCTTGAATATAAATTTTTCACCCCTTCTAAAAAAAATTAAAAAAATCTGCAATCAGAAAAAATTT
>VDFB02342653.1:0-20492 GCA_007258455.2 Sequoia sempervirens | reverse complement strand
GGGGGAGGGGCCAAATGAGCTTCCACCGTCACGTGGTTGGCCTTGTTAATTAGAGAATATTAAACTATACTTAAAACAAAGAGAAGCTCAATAAGGTAATGCACTTTTCAATATAAGAAATGCATCGTTTGAAGCATCAAATGAATATGCAGTCTGTATGTATGATCAGTCGTTAGTCTCCGCAATGGTACATTTCCACGAATATTTTTTTTTTTTTAAATTGCTTCTTCGTCGCAATTTCGACGACAGCCACCGACGAATCAACAGAAAGGCTCGACGAAGTTGCTATAGCTGCGACGATGATTTCTTATTAACTCCCTGCCCATTTCTTCGCCCTTCCAACGATCTTTCAGCATTGCTACCAGGCTACTCCCTACCCATTTCGTCGCACTTTCGACGAACTTTTGGTGTTCTTCTGATGCTACTCCTTGCTAATTTTGTTGCAAAGTCGATGAACTCTTGGTGTTATTTTGATGCTACTACTTGCCTATTTCGTCGCACATTCGACGAACTTTTGGTGTTGTTTCGACACTACTACTTTCCTATTTCGTCGCAATTTCAACGAATGCCTTCTGTTGTTTTGACGCTACTGCTTGCCCATTTCATCGAACTGGCAACAAACTTCTGGTGTAATTCGTCGGTGTATAAACAAAGTTTTTGTCAATATTCTGACGAAATCCCGAGGTATTTCACGATGTCGTCGACTGACGATTCTTTGCCGTTATTTCAACGTTTAATTTGTCGTCGGTCTTTCGACGAAAAAATAGCGACGAAAAGATTTTTGCCATTACGTCGCTCTTCCGACAAAGATTTGTCGAACAACCGACGAACGCCCATCAGAAAATGGTGTCAAATCCAGTAGTTCCTACAAACTAGCCCAACACCCAACCCACCTTCCCTTGGTCTTACATTCTACAAATTTGGGGTTGAAAAAGGATGAGCTATGTCACAGGGATAAAAATTCTTCTAAGACACTTTTGATCCAAAGGGAGGAGGAGAAGGATGATATGTTAATATGAATGGATTATTAGTGTATCAATCAATAGGTACACTAAAATCACATTATGATTTTTTAATAAATTGGCCTTCAAAATATTTCAATCCAACCCTCTTTCAAAAATAATAAAAAGGTATGAAATTCTATTTTATCTTCTTTTTTGGTTGACTCGGGTGTATCCCTATGATCCAGCCCAATGCCCAACCTATCTTACCTTCATCTTACATTTTGTTAAGTGGGGTCAAAAAGGGGTGATTTGGGTTATATGGATATAAATTCTTCTAAGACACACTTGATCTAAAGGGCAGAGGAGGATGCTATATTAATATGAATGGATTGTTGGTGTATTAATCAATAAATACATTAAATTATTATAATCCAAACTCCTTTCAAAGAGAATAAAAAATTCTGAACTTCTATTTATATTTTGTTAACTCGGGGGTATCCCTACGACCTAGCCCAACACCCAACTTGTCTTATCTTGGTCTTACATTTTGTCAAGTTGAGGTTGAGAAGAGGTGTCATACTAGGGCGAGAATAATCCATTTGGGATGTATGCAACATCCTGCAAGCCACGTGTAACATGTAAGCTCGGACCTCAAAGTCAAACTCAAGACCATGGGGAGCATACCCATGACTTAAGCCCCCTCCCATATTTGTGTGAGCTCTAGGATGAACCCAACTTCTATTCCTTCTTAGGAGAGAGAATGAAGGTATGGAGGTTGGTTTTTTAATTCAATTTTAGCATACATAAGACAATTACAATATATGTCTCTAGCATTGTCAAATGATTGAAAACATGACATGTATTGAAAATTGGAGTAAGAGAAAGAGAGAAAACATGAAGGGAAGGAATGGGCTTGACAAATTAAATGCAAGAAAAGATAATAGGAAAATAGATCTAGATATAAATAGATAGAATGAGAAGTGAAATATAGAGTAAAAAAGGAAGAAAAAAAATAGAGAGAAAGAGTTAGGAACATGGTGAGACAACAAAGGAAAGGTTGTGAAAGAAAGCCAAAAGATAAAAAGTGGACACAAATTATTAAAATATCAAAAAAGAATAATTAAAGTTGAAATAAAAATATAGAAAGAATAACATAGAGATGAATAATGAATGACCAAAAAACATAGAGAGAGAGAATGAAGATATACTCACATAAGCAATTTGAATAAATAATAAACAAATTCAGAAAAACTTAGTAGAAGAAGGCCATTGGATGAATGTGGAGTTATCTCAACTAAAAAAGGGTCTTAGGAGAAGAGAGAAATCAGATGAATGTGGAGTTTCCTTGACCAAGAAGAGGGTATTCTTTTTTATTTGTTGAGGGTATCCTTGTGACCCAACCCAATGCCCAACCTACCTTACCTTGGTCTTACATTACGCCAAGTTGGGGTTAGAAAGGGGTGATCTAGGTCATAAGGATATAATTTTTTCTAAGGCTCATTTGGTCCAAATGATAGATGAGGATGCTATGTTAACACAAATGGATCGTAGGTGTATCAATCAATAGGTACACTAAAATCACATGATTTTTTTGAAAATTGGTCTCTAATTAATCAAAATATTCTAATTCAAACGTCTTTTAAAAAAGATAAAAAAATATGGACTTCTCTCTTTTTTTTATAAATTGGTATTCAATTAATCAAAATATTCCAATTCAAACCCTTTCCAAAGACAATAAAAGGAGATGAACTTCTATTTCTTTTTTTGTTGACTAAAGGGTATCCCTACAACCCAACCCAATGCCCAACTCCCCTTACCTTGGTCTTGCATTCTTCCAAGTTGGGGTCAGAAAGGGATGAGTTGGGTCACAAAGATATAAATTCTTCTAAAACACCTTTTGATCCAAAAGGCGGAGGAGAAGTATGTTATGTTGTTTAATACGAATGGATTGTTGGTGTATCAATCAACATGTACACTAAAATATCATGTGATTTTTTTGTAAATTAGTCTCAAATTAATCAAAATATTTCAATCCAAACCTTTTTCAAAGACCATAAAAAAGGCATGAAATTTTTTTTTTTTATTTTTTTTACTCAAAGGTATCCTTGTGATCTAGCCCAACACCCAACCCACCTTACCTTGGTCTTACATTCTGTCAAGTTGGTGTCGAAAAGGGATGAGCTAGGTCACAAGGATATAAATTCTTCTAAGACACCTCTAATCCAAAGGGCATATGAAAATGATGTTATATTACTTAATACGAATGGATTGTTGATGTTTCAATCAACAGGTACGTGCTAAAATTATATTATTATTTTTTGTAAATGGACTTCAATTAATCAAAATATTCCAATTCAAACCTCTTTCAAAAAAGATAAAAAAGTATCAACTTTTATTTCTTCTTTTTTTTTACTTAGGAGTATCCCTGCGACCCAGCCCAACACCCAACCCGCCTTACCTTGGTATTACATTTTGCCAAGTTGGGGTAAAAAAGGGGTGTTATGTTAGGGCAAGACTAATCCCCTTGGGATGTATGCAACATTATGTAAGCCACATGCATTAGGTAAATTCAAACCTCAAAGTGAAATTCAAGACCATGGGGGGCATACCCATGACTTAAGCCTCCTCTGCTATTTGTGTGAGCTCTAGGGTGAACCTGACTTCTATTCCTTCATAGGAGAGAGAATGAGGGTATGGAGGTTGGTTTTTTATTCAATTTTAGCATAGATAAGACAATTACTATATATGTCTCTAGCATTGTCAAACGATTGAAAACATGTTATGTATTAAAAATTGAAGGAGAAAGAGAAAAAGAGAAAACATGAAGGGAAGGAATGGCCTTGAAAAATTAGATGCAATAAAAGATAATAGGAAAATAGATCTAGATATAAAATAGATAGAATGAGAAGTGAAAGATAAAGAGTAAAAACGAAAAATTAAAAAAATAGAGAGAAAGAGTTAGGGACATGGTGAGACAACAAAGGAAAGGTTGTGAGAGAAAGTCAAAAGATAAAAAATGGACAAAAATTATAAAAAATATCAAAAGAGAATAATTAAAATTGAAGAAATAAAAATATAGAAAAAATAGCATGGAGATGAATAAATAAATAATGAATTACCACAAAACATAGAGAGAGAGAGAGAGAATGAATATATACTCATGTAATCAATTTGAATAAATAATAAACAAATTCAGAAAAAACTTAGTAGAAGAAGGCCATTGGATGAATGTGGAGTTACCTCGACCAAAAAAAGGTCTTAGGAAAAGAGGGACATTGGATGAATGTGGATTTACCTTGGCCAAGAAGAGGGTATTCTTTTTTTTGTTGAGGGCATCCTCGTCACTCGCCTTACCTTGGTCTTACATTATGCCAAGTTGAGGTTAGAAAGGGGTGAGTTGGGTCATATGAATATAAATTTTTATAAGACACATTTGATCCAAAGGGTAGAGGAGGATGCTATGTTAATACGAATGGGTTGTTGATGTATCAATCAACAGGTACACTAAAATCACATGATTTTTTTGAAAATTGATCTCTAATTAATCAAAATATTCCAATTCAAACCTCTTTCAAAAAAGATAAAAAGTATGGACTTCTCTCTCATTTTTTTGTTGAGGGTATCCTCGTGACCTAACCCAATGCCCAACCCGCCTTACCTTGGTCTTACATTCTACCAAGTTGGGGTTGAAAAGGAGTGAACTGAGTCACAAAAATAGAATCTTTTAAAGCACCTTTGATCCAAAGGGTAGAGAAGTAGTATGCTATGTTGCTTAATACGAATGGATTGTTGGTGTATCAATCAACAAATACACTAAAATCACATTATGATTTTTTTAATAAATTGACCTCCAATTAATCAAAATATTCCAATCCAAACCCTTTTCCAAAGACAATAAAAAAACATGAACTATTTTTTTTTTGTTGACTCAACAGTATCCGTACAACCCAACCCAACTCCCAACTCGCCTTACCTTGGTCTTACATTCTGCCAAGTTGGGGTCAGAAAGGGATGAGTTGGGTCACAAAGATAGAAATTCTTCTAAAACACCTTTGATACAAAAGGCAGAGGAGAAGTATGCTATGTTGCTTAATATGAATGGATTGTTGGTGTATCAATCAACATATACACTAAAATCACATTATTTTTTTGTAAATTGACTTCTAATTAATCAAAATATTTCAATCCAAACCTCTTTCAAAGATGATAAAAGGGCATGAACTTCTATTTCTTCTTTTTTTAGTTGACTTAGAGGTATCCTTGCGACCTAGCCCAACACCCAGCCCGCCTTACCTTGGTCTTACATTCTACCAAGCTGGGGTCGAAAAAGGGATGAGTTGGGTTGCATGGATAAAAAAAATTCTAAGACACTTTTGATCCAAAGGGCAGATGAAAAGGATGTTATATTACTTAATATGAATGGATTGTTGGTGTATCAATCAACAGGTACACTAAAATTACATTATATTTTTTTTGTAAATGGACTCCAATTAATCAAAATATTCCAATCCAAACCTCTTTCAAAAAAGATAAAAAGGTATCAACTTTTATTTCTTCTATTTTTTTACTCAGGAGTATCCCTACGACTTAGCCCAACACCCAACCTGTCTTACCTTGGTCTTACATTTTTCCAAGTTGGGGTCTACAAGGGGCATCATGCTAGGGGGAGACTAATCCCCTTGGGATGTATGCAACATTCTGCAAGCCACATGTATTGGGTAAACTCAAACCTCAAAGTCAAATTCAAGTCCATGGGGAGCATACCCACAACTTAAACCTTCTCCGCTATTTGTGTGAGCTCTGGGATGAACCCGACTTCTATTACTTCATAGGAGAGAGAATGAGGGTATGGAGGTTGGTTTTTTAATTCAATTTTAACATAGATAAGATTTACTATATATGTCTCTAGCATTGTCAAATGATTGAAAACATGTTATGTATTAGAAATTGAAGGAGAAAGAGAAAAAGAGAAAACGTGAAGGGAAGGAATGGGCTTGACAAATTAGATGCAAGGAAAGATAATAAGAAAATAGATCTAGATATAAAATAGATAGAATGAGAAGTGAAAGATAAAAAGTAAAAAAAAATAAAAATAGAGAGAAAGAGTTAGGGACATGGTAAGACAACAAAGGAAAGGTTGTGAAAGAAAGTCAAAAGTGGACAAAAACTATAAAAATATCAAAAAAGAATAATTAAAGTTGAAATAAAAATATAGAAAAAATAACATAGAAATAAATAATGAATGACCAAAAAAATAAAGAGATGGAGAGAGAATGAAGATATACGCATGTAAGCAATTTGAATAAATAATAAACAAATTCAAAAAAAATAGTAGGTCATTAGATGAATGTGGAGTTACCTTGACCAAAAAAAGGTCTTAGGAGAAGAGGGACATTGGATGAATGTGGCGTTACCTTGACAAAGAAAAGGGTATTCTTTTTTTTGTTGAGGGTATCCTCGTGACCCAACCCAATGCCCAACTTGCCTTACCTTGGTCTTACATTACGCCAAGTTGAGGTAAAAAAGGGTGAGCTGGGTCATTAAGGATATAAATTTTTCTAAGGCACATTTGATCCAAAGGGTAGAGGAGGATGTTATGTTAATACGAATGGATTATTGGTGTATCAATCAATGGATACACAAAATCACATGATCTTTTTGAAAATTGGTCTCTAATTAATCAAAATATTTGTGTAACTAAGGGTTATTTTTAGGTTAGATTAGAGGTTAGCAAATCAACAAAGACTAAGAAACCCAAAGAACTACAAAGTACAATGGAAACTAAAATAAATGAAACAAGTATACCAGATAATTGTTGAAGCTTCCATGATTCATCTTTGTAGCACCTTCTAACTTGTTGATTGTCGTGTTGCCCTCAGACTGAATGTGCGAGCAATCTTTGAGGAAGTCCTACACAAGCTTTCAAGGATTTGAATCTAAATGCCTATGACAAGAATGATTAAAATGCCTATGCCTAAATATGTCAAGACTTAATGGAATATGACAATAAATGCTGCAATTTCTGTAAAATGTCTAAGTGTGTAAGTGTGTAATCTAAAAATGAGAGCAAAATAACATTTTATAGAAAATGTAATTTTGAATGGATGGCCGAGATCGACTTTCGACAGAGACCTAAAATCAAAGGACGAAATTAAATCTAACCATCCCTAATCAGGGTTAGAGAAAAATCCTTAAACGAGTGGTCGAGATGTCATCTAAGAAGATCGAATCGGCGGTGGAGAATAAGTGAAATAATTAATTCAAAAATAAAGATTTTTGAAAATTAAAAAGATAAGAGTTGGACTGAAGATCAGATTTGAAAAATCAAGAATATGCCCGATTATTTGATTTTTGGAGGAATATTACCATTTTGAATTAAATTAATTCAAAATATGGATTTTGTGAGATAATAAATAATCGATTTTCAGATTATTTACTAAAATGAACTGACAGTTAAGAATGTGAAATCATTTTAAATAATTTATTTATTTAAAATAGAGAGAAATCAATTTGGCAATTAAATAATTAAAGATAATTATTTAATTTAATATATGATTAATAATTAAATAAATTAATAAATTCATTTAATTATGATTAGTAACATATTAAATGAATAAATAAAATTTATTTATTTAATGTCGAGGAAAAAAATAAATGAAGAAAGGTAATTAAATAAATTAAGAAATTTATTTAATTAAGGGAAGACTAGACAATTAATGGCGTGTTTAATAAATAAATAAAATTTATTTATTTAATAATCATGAAGAATAAAAGGACATGAATTAATTAAATAATTATGAATTATTTAATCAATAGTCGAATGTGGACCAAGGACATAATTAAATGTCATAATTATGCTAGGACGAAAGTGGTAAAAATAGAGCTTGCAGGCCTAGGTCATTTTTAAGTGTCTACATTTTGCCCCTCTTTGTCATAATGTAGCATGTCACATTAAGACAAAGAAAATAAGTCAAAGCCATGCCCCAGTGAAGGTATAGAGTATCAATACCCCCTCGAGAAAATTTTCAAATTTTGGGTCGGCGGCAGAAAAATTTGGAAAGGGTCTCGATAAGTCAATTTGATGACCAAAAAAATGATGGCGCAGACAGTTTCAGATTCTGACATATTTAAAATAGCCAACGGGGTGGTCAAAATTGGTCAAATGAGCCTCTAGTAATAACCGAGTTGACAAATGTCATTTTGACTTTATAAATAGGTTGACAAAGGGGTAAAAGTCAATTCGTTTCCACTATTCACTTTGCAAATTTTGAGAGCTCAAAGCGAAAAGGATTGCAGGGAGGATGGTGATTTCAGTGACAGAGCATCGCGGTGAGATCATGCGGACCTTTAGGTGGGCAGAGGGCTCAGAGCCAGTGGTATGTATCCCTAACCCCCTTTGTATTTTTTCATTTTGCGTGCCAAAAGTAGGGTTCTATGGCGAATAACAAATGCGCCGCGATGCATATGCATGTGTGTAAGCCGCATTTGACTTCGCGTTCGACGCATTTGATGTGTCACGATGCAAGTGCAAGGGTAGTTTAGGGTAAGCCGAGGGTTTGCAATGCATTTTCCAAAAACTGCAACGCATTCGACTTTTTGAGCCACATTTGAAAGTTAGAATGTCACAATCCTCATTTTGTGACGCAATAGCGTGTTTAAGCAACACATTTGAATGGAATGACGCAAATGTCATATATCATGACGCAAGTGTTCTGATGTGATGCATTTGAATAGCCAAACGATGCAATTGACATGTCACGACGCATTTGAAGTACGAAACGATGCATTCGTTGTTTTGCGACGCAATTGCAGTCACGTGATGCATTTGACGTTAGCTTTGACTAGGGCTGATTTTGATACTTTTCCAATTTGAAATGCTTTTGATAATACTGATAGTTGTCTAGAATGTACTGACACATTGTTTGGCTTTATGCAGAGACAGCTTGCACTGATACACATGCTAGAGAGCAGACCGACGACCTTCTGGTTTGCTAATCAACTCAGCCCGCAGGAGCGGCGACAATTGATGTCACTGGGTTTGTTTTGTCGCCTATATGCCCGCTATTCGGGAAAATAGAGGACTATTGACTGTGTTATGTGAGCGTTGGCATTCAGAGATGTCTTTCCACCTACCAACAGGAGAGGTGACCATTACACTGAAGGATGTGTACCGCATTCTACGTGTGTTGATTCGAGGAGAGCAGATCGTCTATGACCCTCGCCATGGCCAATAGACCTTCACAACATACTATCGAGATGAGGGCGCAGGACTCGGCATCCAGGGATACGAGATCCGCTGGGAGTTTATGGCGGAGCATTATGCTCGTTTTGATGCATTCCTAGTGACACTTATTGGCGGGATATTGATTCCTGACCGTTGTGGACATGGGTTCCCTATTGGCTGGGGAGATGTCTTGGTTGGGATGAAACGAGATAGGACAGTGTATGCCTAGGGCCCTTGTTTATTGGGCACACTCTACCACCAGTTGCATGAGGTCATCTACCAGAGAGCAGAGAGTATATCTTGTGGCACCAAACTGATGATGATTTGGGCCTGGGAGCATATCGCGATATTTTGTCTACCGATTCAGACCGCAGTTGGCCAAGGGGATGCCTTATGCATACTACTATGTTGATGCGCTACAACAGACACGAATGGGTGAGACCAGTTGGTGGTGGCATCAGATAGATACGATGGTGTCATTTATCTGGAGGCCATATAGAGACTGCCAATAGTGGGACGATGAGGTGGACCATCTCAGCCTATGCAGACAATATCGGTACTTGATTGGCAGGACAGTGCAGAGCCAGCTGATCATCGAGATGTATCTGCTATAACGTGTCCTCAGACAGTTTGGAGAGCAATAGGGTGTACCTGCAGGGACTGATGAGCTCGAAATATGCTCATAATTTGAATATTATGATGTATTTTTAATACCCTTACATTTATTGTTGATTGTTGTTTTAACTCTTTGATTAAAGGCTTTTTGTCTAAAAATGGGTAGTATCCTGTAGTAACATATTCCTATATTCCTGCAACTTAACATCTCTATGTGTCTGTATTAATTACCCTGTTTGACCTCCCGAATGACTAATATAATGCATGTGGTTTTTGGATAATGAAATGGATTTAATATGTGATTAATAAATGTATATCGTGTTATTTTCCACACGTGCTTTCTTTCACTTCTGTCGCCATGTGCATCGCAGGTTGTTGAAGGAAGCATGAATGAGTCAAAGCGTAGCAGATCTCGGCCCTGCAGTAAAGTCCATTTCCAGCTCGGCATCAAGGAAGTTGTTCTAGCAAAAACTCTCTGATTGGGTCGTTGGGAGGAAATCTAAATGATCATTAATCTAGGAAGAGTGGAATACTAAATTCTCTTTGAATCGTGTTGAACAGATATGCCTTCATTTATGAGAAGTTTGTTCCTCAGTTTCATGATACATTTATGTCCACGTATTTCTCTATTAGAGTTAGGTAGTTAGTTGCTTTTCTAATATAAATAAGTGTTCCTCCTACGTGAGTGAGCAACAAAGTGTGTTAAAAGTTAGTATTATAATGAGAAACAGTGTTTTGTGTTAGTTTTCTTACAAGCAGAACAATCAATGTATATGATTCCAAGTTTATGAATAAAAGTTGATGAAGTTTTGAGTTCAATTCTTGCATAAACTGGTTGATGCTTGCTAAGGGGGCCCAATTAGTGAGTATCTGTAGTTAGTTATTTATCTTTTATTGATTATAAGTTAGATTTCATTCTTGAATATTTTAGCACAAACTCAGTTTTATATTGTTCCTGCAGCATCGAGAATCCATCCCTGTGTTTGTTCCTATAGCATAAGGTCAATTCATAGTTTGTTTCTCAGTAATAGTTGTCATGATTTCTGCTTTGATTAAGTTATGTCTAAGTTAAGAAGACTTTACATTACATTCCTGCAACATAAGTAGAATTCCTTCCAAGCATTTATTTCTGGTAAATTGTGATTGAAACTGGTTCTTAGTGCACATACAGTGCCGCTCCATTTCAAGTATGCGTTCCCTGGTTTGACAATGTAAATGAATGACTATAAGAAGATGTTAGTCACCTGCTGGAATGTCCAATTCCCAGGTTAGGATTTTCCATGACTTTTATATCCTTTTATGGAATCAACCATTTTTGGCGCCATTGTCGGGGATGGTGTCAAGCTAAGAACCTATCATAGTCATTGTTAGCAGTAGTTTAGTGTGTTTATTCAAGCATTTTCAAATTCCTTCAATTTACAGTTAATTCTATTGCATGCATAGAAGAAGAGACGCTCTGGGAAGATTCATCCCTAACCTTCCATTCATTGATAACAATTTTGCACCAGCTTATAATCTATTTGAGGAAGGAGGAGACCAAGATATCAATCCATTTGCTGAAAGCCTGCTTGCTGAATTTTCATTTGACCCAGCTGATGAAGAACCTCAAGAAAATCCATTTGTTTTGATACTCCATCAAGCAAATATGGCATGTAATCCACCTAATCAACCTCCTGCTTTCGAATTCCTCATCATTGCTCAGCAAGATAATGATAATCTTAAAAATATTCATTTTTCATTACTTCCCAAGTTCTATGGACTAGTTACAGAGGACCCAGACACTTTCTTGTTTGAGTTTGATATCCTCTGTCGCAGCTATGATTACACTTCAGATGCTCACAGGCTGAAGTTGTTTCATGCTACTTTGAAGGAGGGAGCTCTTAGATGGTTTATGAGTTTGGGAAGGAGTGTTGTTGATAGTTGGGTAGCTATGCAAACAAAATTTCTTGAGAAATACAAGAAATATTGTAAGAGTGGTAGTAAGGGTGATGATATATTCAGAATTCAACAAAAGGAGGATGAAAGCCTGGAAGACTATCTCAAAATTCTTGTTTTCCCTGAAAAAGAATTCAGACCATACTCTCAATGAAGAATCTTGGAAACTAATTTTTCTAAGGGGAATCAATAACACCTGTATAGATGCCCTGGATCTGATGGGAGGAGGAGATATAACCCAAATGCCTTGGGATGATATCAAAAATATATGTTGCAACTACTCTCGAGCAATTGTTAAGAAGGGTAAAGGTCATCAAGCCACAGTTGAAAAGTCTTCTACTAATGGAGTTTCATGGATGGAGATCACACATTTGCTATATGATTTCAAGTAGGATATCATAAACAACATGGCTACACAGTTGGATACTATGCAAGCTCAGAAGAAACATGAGGAAGCTAAAGCAATCTTGGTTGAGTTCTGTCCACATTGCAGACATAAGAAATGTGACTGCAGATGTAAGATGGTGGCCAACCTAGAGGCTAAGCAATTACCTACTGATTTTAAAATAGTAGAGGGTGATGATGACCAAGTATTCTTCATTGCACAAAGGCGACCATGGGCTCAAAGACAAGGTATGCCTCAAGACCCTTTGACTTTTGGTAATCCTTATTCTAATTACAATAACCAATGGCAACCTACATATGGCCCATCACCACCTTAGAATACTTCTCAACTACACTGGCCTAACTATTAGAATCCTCAATGGAAAGCTCCTCAAGGAGGTTAGAAGCAGCCACAAGGACAATGGACTCCACCCTAAGGTAATTGGCAGCAAAATCCTCAATGGAGAGGTTCTCAGCAATGGCAGAACCAATCCCCACGATCCCTGTAGCTTCAACAGCCACAACCTGCGGCCCTCATGCCACCTCCTGCAGCACTTGCAGCAAATATTGGCCTTCCAAAACAAACGCCTATGCTTGCTCAACCATTGTCAAATCCTAATAACAAGCAACAATAGCAACAACAGCCTATGTATTTTGTAGAAGCCAATCAGTATCCAGCTTATGCCCTAAATATTAATGATATCCATCTCAGGTCTGGAACCACTCTCCCTGCTCCACAGCTGCCTATAATTACAGAGATTATAGACTCTACCTCTGAACAACCTATTGATCCTGTAGAACATATACCTGTATCAGATATTATCTCTAAGGAGCTTGTCCTGCAGCATCAGGCCAAATCGTCTTTTCCTCAAAGATTGCAAATTACTACATCCAAGTCTATGGAAGAGCTTACCTTTGATATTTTGAATCAGTTGAAGAATGTACACATTCAAATTCCTCTTTTTCAAGCCATTAAAGTTGTCCAAATTTATGGAAAAACCATTAAGGAGGTTTGTTTAAAGAAACCAGGAAGAAAGAAAAAGGATCCCCAAACTATCCATGTTCTAGGACAGTTGGTAAATATTATGTTAGGGAAGGTAGTCATTCCAAAATATACTGACCCTAGGAGTCCTATAGTACAAATAAATATTAATGGTCAAATAGTAAAGAATGTTTTAATTGACCTTGGTGCAGCCATGAATGTAATGACGAAGCATACTATGAAGTATTTGAATATCCTAACCATTCGGTCTACACTTACCATCCTGCAGCTTGCTGATAGTTCTACAGTAACACCTGATGGAGTGGTAGAAGATGTCATTGTCATCCTTGAGTCTTGGGAATACCCAATAAATTTCACCATATTGTCCACTAAGGCAACTTTGGGAGGATATCCTATTATCCTAGGTAGACTATGGTTAACCATAGCTGATGCTTTTATAGGATGTCATTCAGGAGGCATGACAATTTTTGATGGTCAGTCAAGAAAGAAATTGGCTTTATACCCACCTGCCCAGCCTCAGTCAGACTTGTCTCAACCAATTTGGCCAGATTTAGAAGAGGAAACTAAAGAAGTCAATTCATTGGCTCAGCTAATGATGTTGCAAACTAATCTGTTTTCACAGCTTCAAAGTGAGGATGGCCTGCTTTTACACATTTTGCAGTCCAATTCTTGATCTGAGTAGCCCATCTGTTCCAGATAGTTGTCTTCAGCAGTGTTTCCTGCAGCAACTGAATCCTGAGATTCTGCCACCTAAATTTCTTGTAGTTTATCACAATTTGCTTCCACATGAAATACAAACACCACCTTTATCAGCAACCTTCATGAATGATCTTACCAAGCAAGTAGAAGTGTCTCCAGACCACTGTCTGAACATCAATAATAAGCTGTCTCAATCTCAACAAATTGCCCTACTCACAATGCTGCAAAATCAACACAAAGTTTTTGCATGGGAATATGGGGATATGAAGGGAATAGATCCTCAACTCTGTACTCGTAAGATCTACATTAAGGAAGACTGTTCACCTGGAAGACTGTTCACCTGTTAGGCAGCCTCAAAATAGGATAAACCCAGCACTCAGGGAAATAGTTAAAAAAGAGTTCCAAAAATTGTTTGATGTTGGTTTTATCTACCCTATTTCAGACAGTCAATGGGTATCCCCATTAGTGATTGTTCCTAAAAAAGATGGAAAATGGAGAGTTTGTGTAGACTACAGGGAGCTGAACACAACAACTAAAAAGGATCACTTTCCATTGCCATTTGTTGACCAAGTGCTAGACTCATTGTCTGGTAAAAAGTATTCTCCTTTTTTGATGGATATAGTGGGTATAATCAAATTAGAATTGTCCCTGAGGATCAAGACAAAACAACTTTTACCAGTCCATAGGGCACTTTTTCCTACTCTGTCTTACCTTTTGGCCTGTGTAATGCACCTGCAACATTTCAAAGGGCAGTGATCAGTATTTTTGCTGACATTTCTAATGATTCTATGAAGATCTACATGGATGACTTCACCACTTATGGAGTTACTTATGAAGAAGCATTAGCAAATTTGGAGAAAGTGTTGAAAAGATGTAAAGAAAAAAAATTATCTATGAATAGTGAGAAGTGTTTTATGATGATGCAAAAGGGAATTGTTTTAGGCCATCATATCTCTCAATCAGTAATTCAAGTTGATCCTACAAAAATAGAAGTCATTCTAACTTTGCAAACACTTATGAAACAAAATGACATTAGAAATTTCATAGGACATGTTGGATATTATAGAAGATTTATCAAAGATTTCAGCAAAATAGTTAGTCCATTATATGCCTTATTGACTAAGGATTATGAATTTAACTAGACTGAGGCTTGTGACAAATCTTTTCTGTAGCTTAAAAACTTACTTACTCAGGCACTTGTTCTTCAAGAACCGAAGTGGAGCCTGCCCTTTCATATACACAAATGCTTATGATTATGCCATAGGGACAGTTTTAGGATAGAAATAGAATTCCATAGAGCATGCCATATATTTCATTAATAAAAATCTTCAAAGCCCTGAATTAAATTATACTGTCACAGAGAAAGAATTGCTAACAGTTGTGTATGCCCTAAACAAGTTTCGACATTATGTCACTGGTTACCAAATATTTGTCCATACAGATCATGCGGCAATAAAGTACCTCATAAATAAGCCTGTCATATCTAGCAGATTAGCAAAATGGCTCCTATTGTTGCAGGAAATTGATATCACAATTATTGATAAGTCAAGTCGGGTTAATGTGGTGGTTGATTTCTTGTCAAGACTTCAAACAACTACACCTGCCACCCCTGAGGTAATTGATGGTACCTTTCCTGATGAACATTTGTTTTCTATTACTGCTCAAACTCTGTGGTATGCAGATATTGCAAATTATTTAGCAGTCAACAAGATCCCAGCCTATTTCTCACCAAAGAAAAAATAATTGTTGGTAGAGAAAAGTTTGAACTTTTCATGGATTGCAGACTATTTATTTTACACATGACCTGACCAAATCATGAGAAGGTGTGTTAGGGAAGATGAGACCTATGACATTTTGCATTCCTATCATGATGAGCCATGTGGTGAGCACTTTGCAGCCAAGAAAACATCTATGAAAGTGCTTGCTACAGGATACTATTGGCCCACACTACACAAAGATGCAGCAGCCTACACCAGAAAATGTGATAGATGTCAACGCATGGGGAGACCAACAAAGTCTGATGAAATGCCCCTGTATCTTTAAGTGGTAGTCAGTCCCTTTGACAAGTGGGGCATGGATTTTGTTGGGCCTATTGATCCTCCATCCAATGGGAAATCATACATTTTGGTTTGCACTGATTATGTAACTAAGTAGGTGGAAGTGAAAGCAAGAACACATGCCCGTGACAATAAAGTTGTTGAGTTCCTGTATGAGCAGATTTTTACTCGGTTTGGAGTCCCAACGGAACTTGTTATTGATCAAGGAGCTCATTTTACATCAAACTTAATCACTGCATTGATGAATGATTATAAGATCAGGCACAGAAAGTCTAGCCCCTATCACCCTCAAGCCAATGGTCAGGCAGATGTTACCAACAGAGAAATTGAGGCAATCCTTACTAAGACAGTACAATTCCACAAGAAGGATTGGAGCAGTCGCCTTCCTAAAGCAGTTTGGGCCTATAGAACAACATGGAAAACAACTATAGGGTTCACTCCTTTTGAGTTACTCTATGGAAAAACTGCCATGTTGCAAATAGAGTTTGAGCATAAGACCTTAAGGACTGCTCTCCAACTTAATATTGATATTTCAAAGGCCCAAAAAAAATGTCTCCTGCAGCTAAATACATTGGATGAGATAAGGAAAGTTGTCCTGCAACATACTGAAGCTATCTAGCAGCAAAGAAAAAAATGGCATAACAACCATATCAGAACTAAGCAATTCTCTTCCAATGATTGGGCGCTGCTCTATGACTCCAGGTACAAGGAAAATCAAGGTAAACTCACCACAAGATGGTTTGGTCCTTATGAAATAGAAAATGTGTTTGATAATGGTTCAGTTCAGTTAGCTACAATAGATCATGTCTAATTCAAACTACTGGTTATGGACATCGTCTTAGGTTGTATCATAAGCTAGCGTTCAAAGAAGAATTTATGAAGCAGTTTGTTTCGAATGCGGCCACTGATCTTCCTACAGCAAAAGGCTTTGGCCTTTCTCCTGCAGCATCTCTTTAAAATTCTATGTTGCATGCCCATAATAAAGGTTTCTTTTTTAAAGAAGCCACTTTTTTCCATTTTTCATCCATCACCACCATTCATTTCTTCTTCTTCCACGTCACCCATCCATGTCATCCATCCTGTTGTACCGCCCTCATTTATGGTTTCAATTCCAGCCATCATTTCTTGTTGAGTTGTGATCTTTCCCAGCATGTACGAGCACTTATTATAAGGTACGCGATATCTTTTATTGTCACATCATTTATTTATTTCATTTATTCATTAATTGTTATGTACATATCAGTCATTATTGCCTGTTCTTTGTCTATCCTTTCGCACATGTGTGGACACATGCCAAATTTTTAGTAGGGGGCGGGGATAATCCATTTGAACTTTTTCTTATTTTCTTGTACTTACCAAGTACAACTGCGTGCTTTTACTCTAAACAATAATTAACTGCTTGATTTGAGTAGTTTTTAACAATCATTTCATGTAATTATCCTTTGTGTCATTCTTGGAAAAGTAAAGAAAAGTGACAGCAGGGCAGAAAGAAGTGGGCAGAAGAAGTTTTATGAATTTTCAGAAGAAGTTTGAGTTTCAGGAATCTCAACGGGGATAATTTGTGAATATGGGTGGCAAGTTAGTAAGACATGAGCCTGCAACTCATGAACCCTTAACGCAAAATTCTCAAACGGTTTAGGCATTTAGCAATTGCGGTTGGCTGAATTATTTTCTGAGGATAGATTCCTTTAATGAGGAAGCTGTAAGTGAGTTTTTGAGAACCCTTTCAGAGGGAGAAGCTACAGTGTGGGGTTTGACAGTAGCCGTTATAGAATAGCGGATTGCAGAAGTAACTGGGCTTCTAGCGGTAAGAGAAATTTTTTCTTCAAGGAGAGATGTTGTCTCTGCTAGGGCAGAATTCACAATACCAACAGATGGACCCTTGAAGGTTTCCAAACAAGGATGCAAATGGGTGTCACTGCCTCCTCCATACTCGAAATATGCCACCTTCATAATCAAGTACTTGACTTGTGAGGGACGTTTTTCCTACTTGCATTCCTATCATTTTAAACTATTGAATCATATGAGGCACGGTTTAGCTGTCAATGTTCTAATTTTTTTGTTAAACCTTTTGAAACATTGTGCCCATGAAACCTAGAGGGGTAGGGACAACTCTATCACCCATCATGCCCTCATTACATTCTTGATTGAGCATTCCTTGAGGGATGTATCACCCCTTTCTTGGCAAGAATTTGTTGCCCAGAAGGGTCTGCAACCTCCAGAGCCTCCTAGAGCACTCCCTGCAAAGCACAAGAAAAAGAAAAAGAAAGTAGAATCTACAAGTAGGGAAGCAGAGCAAGAATCATCTACTCTTGCAGCACTTAGTCCTACAGCCTCCACACCAGAGCCCTCTACCCAAGTACAAACCAAGTCTACTGGTAGAAAGTAAAAAGGGAAAATGAAGGTAGGAGAGTCATCTAGGGTAGAACAAACCCCAGAATCTGACCCTCATGTTCAAAAGAAAAAACGTTCTACTCCACTCTTTCCTACAGCACCTTCCCCTGTAGCAGTTTCTCTTGCAACAACGCTTGTTGCCACTGCAGTTTCACTATCATCTTCTCATGCTGAGTTTGAATCCTCTAGGCAGGTTAGAAAGAGGAAAGCCACGAAATTGTCTCCTGTAGCTGTTACTTTCGAAACATTGTCAAAAAGAGTTTCATCAAGGAAATAGCGTAAAGTTACCTCAACCTCCGTTCAACCTGAAATTATAGTAATTCTTGAGGAATCTAAGGAATTCAGTCATGATGTTTCTCAAGATGTATCTGAGAATGTTCCACAAAGTCCATCTGTTATTTATGGGGAAGCGCAAACTGAGACAGTAGAAGTTGAGGAAGCACAACATGGTAGTGGTAATGAAAGGGGGATGCCAAGTCTTGATGACTTGGCTAAAGCAGCTAGGCAAGTTTCAGAAGAAACACAACCTCCTCCTGAGTAGCAACAGGAGTCCATCATGTAGCAAAAGGAAGAACAGCTTGAACAATCTAAAGTGTCCAATAAAACCCTATTACCCCCTGAAACTTGTCGAGCATTGGTTGTTTATAAAAGGACATTGTTGATTGAATATTTGGAATATCTTAGGACTACATGGAGGCCTGTTACATTTCAAACTTTGAATTTTCGCCATTTAGCTAAAACTGAAATTCAACAAAGTCTTTGGGAAGAAGAAAAGAAGAAATTGAAAAAGAAAATTGAAAGACAAAAACAGGAAATTCAAAAAATGAAAGAGAAAATGAATGAAATGGTGAAGATAACTGGTAAAATTATGGAATGTAGAACACCACGTAGGGTATATGCTATGTGCCTTAAAGAGCAATTTTTTTGGTTCCAATTGATGAAATTTCAAGAAATTTAGACCCTGTCATTCACACAGCTAAGGAATTTTATGATGCATATCAAGTAGCACCCAGTTGGCTAAAAAATTCTTTGTGAGTTTTATTTGCATGGTTTGCATATACCCTTTGAAACAGAGTGGAATCCGCTTCTCTACATTGGTGACATTCATTTGAGATCACTCATGTCTTGGGCGGCCAATGAAACTAACTATGGAAGACAATTAGAGGCTTATGAAGAGACTAAAAGGAATGAACCTATTCCACTACGACCTGAAAGCTCAACTCCCCACACAATTTTGAGAACTTGGCTTACTGTTGTGTATGGATTCAATGATCAGACAGAAAGAATGAAAATATTTGATATCAGGAAGCAAGTGTATGATGAGTTCAAAGACCAAACATATCTATTTTGGAAGCTTTCATCTTCCAAAATTGGAACAAGATGGGAAAAACTGACTATTGGTCTGAGAAAATCTAAGCCTCATAGCCCTCTGAACTTTAAGGCAGCCCTCAGAAGGATAGAGAAGTATATACAGCTTGGTCTCCAGAAAAGGTTTGAGTTATGGTTACCATTAACATTTCGACCTCCAGTTTTGATGTGGCCACTTTACCCTTATGGGACTATAGATGTTAATGAGGATGCAGAAACCCACAGGTATGAAAGATGGCAAAGTTTCAGAGGTTTCTACTACAAATTCAAAACTTCATTACAGGGCCATACTACTCCTACTAATTTCAGAGAAACAACTAGAAAGCTTAATGCTGGAGAACCATCATTAGGATAAATAGGGGGCAAATGATGAGCTCGAAATATGCTCATAATTTGAATATTATGATGTATTTTTAATACCCTTACTTTTATTGTTGATTGTTGTTTTAACTCTTTAATTAAAGGTTTTTTTATCTAAAAACGGGTAGTATCCTGTAGTAACATATTCCTATATTACTGCAGCTTAACATTTCTATGTGTTTGTATTAATTACCCTGTTTGACCTCCCGAATGACTGATATAATGCATGTGGTTTTTGGATAATAAAATAGATTTAATATGTGATTAATGAATGTATATCATGTTATTTTCCACGCGTTCTTTCTTTTGCTTCTGTCGCCATGTGCATCGTAAGTTGTTGAAGGAAGCATGAACGAGTCAAAGCGCAGCAGATCTCGGCCCTATAATAAAGTCCATTTCCAGCATGGCATTGAGGAAGTTGTTCCAGCAAAGACTCTCTGACCGGGTCGTTGGGAGGAAATCTAAATGATCATTAATCTAGGAAAAGTGGAATACTAAATTCTCTCTAA